>JACXGM010027489.1:0-14464 GCA_016801145.1 Umbra pygmaea | reverse complement strand
TCCTTGACAGCGGTGGCCCAATCCAGCGCACGTCCAGACATCAGGGTGATGAGATAGGCCACCTTGGACTGTTCCGTGGGAAACGACGATGGTTGGAGGTCAAAGATGAGGGAACACTGGAGCAGGAAGGGCCGACACGACCGGGAGTCACCAGAGAACCGGTCTGGTGGAGGTAAGTGGGGCTCTCGTCGGTGAGACACGGAAGGGGTATGATCGTCGGGTGGAGATGGAATAGAAGGTTGACGTGGAACAACCGGAACAGGCAGAGCCAGGGTTAACTTCTCCAGCTGTCGGGTGATCCCCTCGGTAGCGTGCCTTTGGTTTTCTTTCTGTTCACGGAGCTCCTCCACTATGGAACGCAGGACCTCTTCGTGGCGCCCCACAGTAGCTCCTTGGTGTACCATTGCGTGCTGAAGGCGCTCGAAATCCGCTGGGTCTGTCATGGCCAGATCGTTCTGAAACAACTCAGGATAGTGGACCCAAAAATGCGGACACAGAGGCAAAATAAGTCCAGTAATTTGATACTTTTAATAATAATAAGGAATAGGCTGTATCAAAGTCGGAGGACGGGCAAGGTCGATAACAGGGTAATCCAGCAGTACAAAGGAACAGGCAGGCTCGTAGTCAGTGGACAATCAAGGTTGGCAACAGGATACTCCAGCAGAGGTACAGGGGAACAGGCAGGCTCGTAGTCGGGTGTAAACAGACAGGTGTCGATACCGAGGAAAACAGAACAACAGCACGGGTAACGGGGAAAAAACACAGAAGGTGATAACGCTGGACACAACTGTACTGGACAAGACGATCTGGCAACTGCCAGAACAGAAAACAGGGTTTATATACAGGCCTAATGGGGAACCAAAAACACCTGAGGTGGGGAGGAGACATTAAACAGGTGAAATAGATCAGGGTGTGACACCTAAAGGATTATTAGGAACACCATACTAATACTGTGTTTGACCCGATATTTCGCCTTCAGAACGTGCGATTGATTTAACAAGGTGCTGAAAGCATTCTTTTGAAATGTTGGCCAATATTGATAGGATAGCATCTTGCAGTTGTTGGAGATTTGTGGGATGCACATCCAGGGCACAAAGCTCCCATTCCACCACATCCCAAAGATGCTCTATTGGGTTGAGATCTGGTGACTGTGGGTGCCATTTTAGTACAGTGAACTCATTGTCATGTTCAAGAAACCAATTTAAAAAATGACTCGAGCTTTGTGACATGGTGCATTATCCTGCTGGAAGTACCCATCAGAAGATGGGTACATGGTGGCCATAAAGGGATGGACATGGTCAGAAACAATGCTCAGGTTGGCCGTGGTATTTAAACAATGCCCAATTGGCACTAAGGGGCCTAAAGTGTGCCAAGAAAACATCCCCCAAACCATTACAACACCAGCCTGCACAGTGGTAACAAGGCATGATGGATCCATGTTCTCATTCTGTTTACGCCAAATTCTGACTCTACCATCTGAATGTCTCAACAGAAATCAAGACTCATCAGACCAGGCAACATCTTTCCAGTCTTCAACTGTCCAATTTTGGTGAGCTCTTGCAAATTGTAGCCTCTTTTTCCTATTTGCAGTGAAGATGACCCCGGTGGGGTCTTCTGCTGTTGTAGCCCACCCGCCTCAAGGTTGTGCATGTTGTGGCTTCACAAATGCTTTGCTGCATACCTCGGTTGTAACAAGTGGTTATTTCAGTCAAAGTTGCCCTTCTATCAGCTTGAAGCAGTCGGCCCATTCTCCTCTGACCTCTAGCATCAACAAGGCATTTTCGCCTCAGGACTGCCGCATACTGGATTGTTTTCCCTTTTCATACCATTCTCTGTAAACCCTAGAAATGGTTGTGCGTGAAAATCCCAGTAACTGAGCAGATTGTGAAATACTCAGATCGGCCCGTCTGGCACCAACAACCATGCCACGCTGAAAATTGCTTAAATCACCTTTCTTTCCAATTTCGACTTTTAGTTTGGAGTTCAGGAGATTGTCTTGACCAGAACCACACCCCTACATGCATTGAAGCAACTGCCATGTGTTTGGTTGAGTAGATAATTGCATTAAGGAGAAATTGAACGGGTGTTCCTAATAATCCTTTAGGTGAGTGTATGTATAGGGTATACTATGTCTCACCATTCACTAAATGTATGATATATGTATATGGTATAATGTCTCACCATTCACAAATTGTGTGATATATGTTCATGTACACTGCTCAAAAAAATAAAGGGAACACTTAAACAACACAACTCCAAGTCAATCACACATCTATGAAATTGCACTGTCCACTCAGGAAGAAACACTGATTGACAATCAATTTCACATGCTGTTGTGCAAATGGAACAGACAACAGGTGGAAATTATAGGCAATTAGCAAGACACCCCCAATAAAGGAGTAGTTCTGCAGGTGGTGACCACAGACCACTTCTCAGTTCCTATGCTTCCTGGCTGATGTTTTGGTCACTTTTGAATGCTGGCGGTGCTTTCACTCTAGTGGTAGCATGAGACAGAGTCTACAACCCTCACAAGTGGCTCAGGTAGTGCAGCTCATCCAGGATGGCACATCAATGCGAGCTGTGGCAAGGTTTGCTGTGTCTGTCAGCATAGTGTCCAGAGCATGGAGGCACTACCAGGAGACAGGCCAGTACTTCAGGAGATGTGGAGGAGGCCGTAGGAGGGCAACAACCCAGCAGCAGGACCACTACCTCCGCTTTTGTGCAAGGAGGAGCAGGAGGAGCACTGCCAGAGCCCTGCAAAATGACCTCCAGCAGGCCACAAATGTGCAGGTGTCCACTCAAACAGTCAGATACAGACTCCATGAGGGAGGTATGAGGGCCTGACTTCCACAGGTGGAGGTTGTGCTTTACAGCCCAACACCGTGCAGGATGTTTGGCATTTGCCAAAGAACACCAAGATTGGCAAATTTGCCACTTGCGCCCTGTGCTCTTCACAGATGAAAGCAGGTTCACACTGAGGTTCACATGTGACAGACATAACTGGAGATAGTCTGGAGATGCCGTGGAGAAAGTTCTGCTGCCTGCAACATCCTCCAGCATGACTGGTTTGGCAGTGGGTCAGTAATGGTGTGGGGTGGCATTTATTTGGGGAGCCGCACAGCCCTCCATGTGCTCCCCAGAGGTAGCCATTGCTGCCAATAGGTACCGAGATGAGATCCTCAGACCCCTTGTGAGACCATATGCTGGTGTGTTTGACCCTGGGTTCCTCCTAATGCAAGACAATGCTAGATCTCATGTGGCTTGAGTGTGTCAGCAGTTCCTGCAAGAGGAAGGCATTGATGCTATGGACTGGCCTGCCAATTCCCCAGACCTGAATCCGATTGAGCACATCTGGGACATCATGTCTTGCTCCATCCACCAAGAACACTTTGCACCACAGACTGTCCAGGAGTTATATATGTATATGGTATAATATGTCTCACCATTCACTAATTGTATGCTATATGTATAGGGTATAACATGATATCACCATTCACTATATGTATGATATATGTATATGGTATAATATGTCTCACCATTCACTAATTGTTTTATATATGTATATGGGATAATATGTCTCACCATTCATTAATTGTATGATATATATATATATGGTATATATGTCTCACCATTCACTAATTGTATGATGTATATGGTATAATATGTCTCACCATTCACTAACTGCACAATGTCGATGTAGGGTATAATATGTCTCACCATTCACTTACTGGATGATATATGTATAGAGTATAGTATGTCTTACCATTCACTAACTGTATGATATATGTATATGGTATAGTATGTCTCACCATTCACTAACTGTATGATATATGTATAGGGTAAACTATGCCTCACCATTCACTAACTGTATAATATATGTATTGGGCGTACTATGTCTCACTCTCAAGTCAGATGCCATCGTCTCAGGGAAATGTTTCCAGGAGCGAGACGGCAGTAACAATAGTCGTGATAGGAAAAAAATGTCAATTGTGCACTATATCTCAGATATAGCTACCCTTGCTCCTTACTTCATCCCACTCTGTCATATACAGTAGATAGTGTTTTATGGATGTTTTTTTATAGATGTTATATAAAAGGTGTTTTATAGATGCTAATTAGAAGTTGTTACATAAATGTAATGTAGATGTTATTTTACAATGTAACATTATTTGTGTTTTATCAGTTGTATTCTATATATGTGTTGTATAGGAGGCAGTGTATTGATAATGTTATATAGATTGTGATTTATTGGTAGAGTTGTATAGGTTGTGTTGTATAGATGGTGGTGTATATATGGTGTTACATATACTGTACATAGGTGGTGTTTTATAGGAAATGTTTTATAGTTTTTTTAATTGATATTTTTACATAAATTGTTGTATATATTGTGTTAAATACAGACAACACAGATTTGAGAGGTGATGATTGCCTAGTGTGTGTGTGATAACAGTGGGAGCAGCCCTATCTCCACAGACTACAACATCAGCCATCATTTTCTATTCATTAAATCACCACGGTTTGTCTACACCCAGGAGGTAAGACTTTCTCTCTGGTGGGGTTTCTCTCTTAGAACCACAAAACATATCCATATACAGCTTAATGTCCCAGTGAAAACATAGCCAAGCCTCCCTGTTAAAGGATTAAACCATCCAGATTGCAAACCCTGCCAAATCTCACACCACTCCAACAGAAGCCGGCTCACTCAATTTTACTCACGTTCTCTTTTTTATCACATTTCATTCTCTCTCTCTTTCCCTCTCTCCTCCTCGCTCACTCTCGTTTTCACTGTCTCCTCCTCTCTCACTCAAACACACATCCACACCCACAAACACACACACACACACACACCTGCTTTGTTCCTCTAATGACTGCCTTGTGTTGACATTAAAGTCCTTTGTACCAATTACTGCTCACAATCATTCTCATTAGACCTCAGTTATGTTTCATTTAAAGGTATTAAAATAAATAAGGCCCTATTACAGCACACTACTAGCCATCTGTGTCTAATTATGGAACAGAAATAGCCAAAAATACTTTTGTGTTTGTACTGCTCATGGAACTGGTGGAGAAGTAATGAAGAGGCGCTTGTGTTCTCTGGATAGCATCTGGTTTACAGGCTGGTCAAGGTTGCGTGACATCACATTACCACAGTATTACTGTGAGGTGAAAGCCAGGATGCCTTTCATAGATAGTGTCTCCACAGGCATGAAAGGGTAGACACGAAAACATACAAGAAGGTGAATCATCACTAGAACCCCTGAGCTAACCTACAAGATCAATGGTAAACAGGATGCTGCAATAGTATGACACAGTAACACCATACAAATACATTGTAAACAGGATGCTTAAATACTATGACAGTAACACCAGAAAGCACGAAGGCAAAGAGGATTCTTCAATATTTTGACACAGTAACACCAAAAGATCAATGGGAAACAGGATGTTTAAATACTATTGTCACAGATGGTGTTAGTGTTGTGAGGAGAGACGGAGACCAGAGCAGGGTGGAACGTTCTTGATGTTTAATGAACGGAGACATGGGAGGTAAACTGGAGACTTACTGCATACACAAACGCATTGGAACTGCACAATGTTTATATAAAGTTACGATGCTTTAACACAGCATCGGGCATTCAACGGGGGTTCAACAATGATGTGTACATATTGTACAACACATAACGAGGTGAAGGCTCAATCAAATATGCACACACATAGAGTATAAACAGTCCCGTCTCAGGACTGGTAATACTCTTCCATGTCCCTCTCCACGACAAGAGATGACTCACAATAATCCGTGCCGACCATCTAGAGCGTAATCACATCTTGATTACTCATTACGCACAGGTTTGGGTATTTACCCAATGCACTATTCATGCACAATGAGTAACCAAGTGCCTATCACTCTCCCAGCGCCCAGAGGTTGGCGCATTAACAAAAACACATACACTACAAAAACACATGAAACCATAATTACATATATCCTGCCACGACAAATAAAACAGTCATACAATTCGTGACAGTACCCCCGGGAAAGGGCACGGACTCCAGACATGCCCAAGAAAAGGCAGAAACCCCGGAGAGCTCCCCAAGTCCCACCAGAACACAGAAGGGCAGGGCGGGATGGCAGACACCCCGCCTCGTACAAAAGGCCGACATCCCACGGCCTCGGCAGCACCCCACCAGGGAATGAAGAGGGGATCAGCCGGCGATTCTGTCTGCTCAGCAATCCTCGGTTCCTACTTCAAAGACTACCGGTGTGGTGTAGCCTGGATCCTAGCTAGCAGGGCAGATGGAGACGTTGCTTGCAGAATCCCTGCTCACTGGGCTGGTGGTGATCGGCTGGAGGACTTAAGACCCGGGCTGATGAAGATGCCCGGGCACGAGGCTTCCTCCACGAACCCGCAGTAGCTCCCCCTCATAAATAATTTGGCGAGAGCACGGGGATCCCCTCCTTGATGTTGTCCCAGGATGTCGTAGGTGGATATAGACAGCCCGGAACTCTCCCTGCGATCTCGTTGTAGGCAGATTATTCTGTCACAGATGATGTTAGTGTTGTGAGGAGAGACGGAGACCAGAGCAGGGTGGAGCGTTATTGATGTTTAATGAACGGAGACATGGGAGGTAAACTGGAGACTTACTGCAAACGCATTGGAACGGCACAATGTTTATATAAAGTTACGATGCTTTAACGCGGCATCAGGTGCGAATACTCTACATAGAACATACGCCTGGTTCAACAATGATGTGTACATATTGTACGACACATAACGAGGTGAAGGCTCAATCAAATATGCACACACGTAGAGTGTAAACAGTCCCGTTTCACAAATGGTAAAACTCTGGAGATGACTCACAATAATCTGCGCCGACCATACAGAACGCTGGGACTAAATAGGCATCTTGATTTTTCATTACGCACATCGGCCGGCGCCATCTGGTAGTAAATTAATGTCATTGCACTCTGTGTACAGAAATAAACTGTGAACGTCGGCAGATTTTGCCTTTGGCTAAGCCACACCCTAGAATGTAGATTGACCAATCACAGCGCAGCCAAGAACGAGCTCCCACAGAGGTCCGAAACTTTTTCACAGCGCTCCATTGACAACATAGATGTCTCATATTTTTGGTCTTGGCAGGCTAAAACCGTCATAGTTTTATAAAAAAATATGGGTAAACGTTGTGTCTGGGGCATTTGTAACACAGATACGAGTTTCCCAGAGAGGTTGGATGGGGGTGTCCGTTTTTTTCCCCTTCCCAAAACCGAAGTCAGATTCTGACAAGTGTCAGCTAACATTAACTTACTTAGCATATCGGTTGTTGATACGCTAGCACACGCTGCTAATAAATACAACATTAGACTCACGTAGTCCGTTTGCTTTGTTAAAACGATTATAGAAGTGAATAGAGACCTACCCAGCTTTGCATGAACAGTGGTGCTCCTTGATATTGTTAGTCCCAGGCTCTTAGTAGGATATGCAGTGGTTCATTTTTTGACTGTGACCGGTACAGAATGCTTTTGCCTCTATTTGGATGCCTTGTTGTTCATTGTGTTTAGTATGTCTTGAATATAGCCTTCGAACGCATATTGCAGCCCCATTTGCCTACTTCTGGTATCGGACACTTTATTTGCTGCTTTATAAAAGTTTGATAAAATGTCAGCAGGAAGAGCTGTCACAGCATAAGCAATGTTAATACCAAACCAGAGCCCAGATGAAGTTGTCGGGCGTAGCAACAGTAACAAAGGGGGGCGGAGCTTAGCCAAAGGTGAATTCCATATTGTTCACTTGCGCGCACCCCCGGGACGACAACCGCCTGAACTAAGAGATTTTCTGGGGGAAACCCTGTTACCCAATGCACCATTCATGCGCAATGAGTAACCAAGTGCCTACCACTCTCCCAGCGCCCAGAGGTTGGCGCATTAAGAAAAACACATGAAACCATAATTACATATATCCTGCCATGACACGTAAAACAGCCATAGAGTTTGTGACAACTATGACACAGTAACACCATAAATATCAATGATAAACATGATGCTACAAATAGTATGATACAGCGACACCATAAATATAAATATCTGTGAGAATACTGGAGGTCCAGCAGGATGCACCAATGTCAGGAGGCTAGCTTGCCACACCCACGTCTTAAGAACTGCCTGCTGATCTGCATCTGGCTAGAGTCCCTGTACACCATGGCACCGATGCCGGACATTATGCCCACTATGCTTTATTCAAAGGACCAGATCCTGTTGCCTGAGGAGGGGGCAGAGCCCCCCACCCCTCATTTAGTGGTAGCCGCACCTCAGGGTTTGGCCACACCGCGGCCTGTGGCCGACTCTGGGGCTTCTCCCCCAATGCAGCAGCGAGGGGTTCCATCCCCTGTTATATAGAATGGGGCTCCTCCCCCCTCGTACATCCAGGCGGACCGGGTTTCTGTTAAATCCATTGACCCTCCAACAGCTAAAAGCAGAGACCTCCAGAATCCACCAGGAGCTGCAGCAGAGATCACTGGGGGTCTTCCACCTTCGACAGCAGCAGAGACAACCAGGGGTCCACCACCTGCAGCAGCAGAGACCACCGGGGCTCAGCTGTCGACAGCAGCAGAGACCACCAGGGCTCCGCTGCACTTACTGGCTGACTCGTCAGCCACTACATGCGGCACTGTTCCCCTGGCCGCCGATGTTTGACT
The DNA here is from genome assembly GCA_016801145.1 of Umbra pygmaea. Classification (NCBI taxonomy): domain Eukaryota; kingdom Metazoa; phylum Chordata; class Actinopteri; order Esociformes; family Umbridae; genus Umbra; species Umbra pygmaea. The sequence goes on along the minus strand of JACXGM010027489.1, from coordinate 5,776 downwards.
CTGCTGTGAGGAGGGTGCCCCCAGCCCCCACTCTTACATCAGCCATTACAGCATGTTTGTCAGTGTCATCCTCCTAATTGGGGGCTTCTACGGGGGGATTCCCACCTGGGTGGGCTTCGGCTGCCCTCCCTCCCTCCCTGCTTGATATATGCTTGTGGCATCAGGGGCTTCCTCTGGACAGGGGGCTTTTGCTTATCGGGTGCTAAGCCTACAGGGGGGCTACTGTCACGGTTGCCCTCCCTTGAGAGATGTATGTACAGTATGTAGTCTCTCCCCTGTATATATTGTTGTTGTCATTTGTCTAGTTTTTCCAGCTGTTATGGTCACATGGCCTTTATCACATCACTTGTGCAAGCAATAGATTGCCAGTGTGTGTCACAACCATTCCAAAGATGTTTTTGCTTAATCCCCATCAATTTGGTATTTCAACCCATGTTTGTGTCATTCCCTGTTGGTCATTGTTTCACATAGGAGTGTGTTAGTGTCAGTGACATTAGTTTCAATTATATTTTTTATTTTGTTAAGTGTGTTTTTGTGAATAAAACACAGTTTATTTTCCATCATTACCCTCGAGTTCGTCTTGGTCTCTCCAGCACAATGGCAAACCGTTACAGATATTACATAGAGTAGTAACACCATAAATATCAATGGAATTTTAAAAAAATATATTATTACACAGAAACAACATAAAAATCAATTTAAACAGGATGCTTAATTACTATGACACGATAACACCATAAACCTCAATGGTAAACAGGATCCTTCAACAATATGAGACAGTAACAATCAATGTTGCGGGGTACGCATGGCATAGTGGGCTAAGTCGCTGCATTGTATGATAGTCACAGGTTCGAGTCTGACTATGGGTTCTCTGAATTTCCCTAAGCCTCCTGCTCGGGATTTGGGTTATATTAATCAGATTATCTATCCTGCCATGTCTCCAGCGACTCCTTTTGTCCTGATCGGGCGCCTGTAGGTTTAATCTTGGAAGTAAAGTTGTTGAACATAATTATCCTGTGCATGACCGGACTAAAGGCTTCCGTGTTGGATTCACAGTGCAAAAATATTTGGTGGCTGGGTGACCTGTGGTTGGATGAAACATAGTGGCACCCTTCGCCATCCCATAAATCTGTCCAAGGGTTTGCAGAGCTGCTGACAAAAAAATCACAAACGAATAATAAAAAAACAACAACATTAGACAGGATGCTTTAATACTATAAAACAGTAACACCATAAATATAAATGGTAAACAGTATGCTTCAATATTAGGACACAGAAACACCACGAAGATCAATGGTAAACATGATACTTCATTACTATGACATAGTAACCAGGGGCGTACTGGCCATCGGGAGGATCTGGAGTTTTCCGAAACGGCCGGTCCATTCCGGGCCAAACGGGCCCTCACATTTTACTTTGAAAGCCGGTCGGACGTATTAAAACACAGTTGTGCATAATCCACACTGACAGGTCTTGATTGGCGTAGCTCTGAAGACTCTCTAATAGACTTGGTAGTCCAATTGTCTGTGAATAGGAAGTGCTGGACCAGGCATGACAGTACCCCCCCCTCCAGGGACAGCTCCAGCTGCCTAACAGGACCGGGACCATGGGTGACCCCGAGGCCGTGGGGCAGGACAATCCAGATGCCAACAGATAGCAGATGGCGGGTCTCTCACCTGTCCTAAGCGTATTTTATTATCTACTTCCAATAATATAGGTACTATGATACGTGCAGGTAGGATGATGGGAGCCTCTGTGGCAATTTCCCATTTTACCTCATATGTCCGTGAGAGTGTCTGCCTTAGTATTCTTAGACCCTGGGGGATAAGACAGGGACCAGCAACATAGGGAGAAACAGAGGGGATTAAATAATGCGACTAATGACTAACTTAACCCAGCTGGGAACACTTAAACTGAAATGAAGTAAACACAGGAAGGACCATTTAAGGAAATATATCGGCGAATGCTCAGTGTCATGAGCTCATCGGTTCTCAAATTGAACATGTCAAAAATTAACAGTTCTCGGTTCAGTGTACTGGTGATCTGGAACCGTGTAACCGATTCTTGAGTCGAGAACGAGAACAGTTGACAGGCAGACCATGTATGTTTGTTTGTGTACGCTGAACGCATGCTCATTATGTCAGCTGCTCTGCTGCTCATGCTCATTATCATCAGTTCTCTCTTTACAGTCGGTCAGTGTACTGTTGGAGTCACTGAATAACTCTGCTTTATTTCCAGTCAGAGACATAGTCAGGCACAACAGAAAGTAAGTCCATACATCCATCCATCTTCATCCGCTTATCCGGGATTGTGTCGCGGGGGCAGCAGCTCCAGCAGGGGACCCCAAACGTCCCTTTCCCGAGCAACATTAACCAGCTCCGACTGGGGGATCCCGAGGCGTTCCCAGGCCAGGTTGGAGATATAATCTCGCCACCTAGTCCTGTGTCTTCCCCGAGGCCTCCTCCCAGCTGGACGTGCCTGGAAAACCTCCCTAGGGAGGCGCCCAGGGGGCATCCTTACCAGATGCCCAAACCCCCTCAACTGGCTCCTTTCGACACAAAGGAGCAGCGGCTGTACTCTGAGATCCTCATGGATGACTGAGCTTCTCACCCTATCTCTAAGGGAGATGCCCGCCACCACTTACTTAAGAAAGTAAGTTATTTTATAAATTTGTGGATTATTGCTTTATGGAGATGTGAACTGTTTGTAATGGTTCAGCCTGATTTGGTGAACTGGTTCGACCGGTTCACTAAAAAGAACCCGTCCAAAAGAATGATTCGTTCGAGAACCAGACATCACCAAAAACATCTCTACAGATCTTGGTACTGGCCAGGACCTCACTGCGCTGATCTTTTCGGTCTCCATCTCAACTCCAGACGTAAAAATCCTATAGCCGAGGAAAGAGACAGATGTTTGATGGAACAAGCACTTTTCAGCTTTAGCATAGAGATGATGTTCTAGGAGTCTCCTGTTTGTAGGTAGGTGGGTAAACAAGGATATCATCAATGTATACAACCACACAAATGACCCATAAGACATCACTAAGTACTCATAATGCACTGATGTAGTAATGAATGCCGTCTTCCATTAATCCCCCTCACGTATTCGCACTAGATTGTAGGTGCTCCATAGATCCAGCTTTGTGAAATATTTGACCCTGTGCAAGTGCCCCTCTGTGGTGTCAATAATGGGCAATGGGTACCTGTACTTCATCGTGATCATGTTCAGGGCACGCTAATCAATACAGAGACCACCATCCTTCTTTTTAACAAAGTAGAAGCTGTAAGAGATAGGGGAGGTAGAGGTATTGATGAAACCCTGTTCCAAAGCCTCCTGAATGTACACCTCCATGGCCTTGGTCTCCACATAGGACAGTGGGTAGATGTGTCGTCTGGGTAGTGTGGTGCCAGGCAGCAGGTCGATAGCTCAATCCCACAGCCTATGCGGAAGTAGACGGGTGGCTCGGGCTTTGGAGAAAAAATATGAAGATCCTGGTACTCGGGTGGTATAGAAACAGGCAAAGAACAGGTGTTATCAGGACCCTCAATTGACGTAGCCCCCATAGACACCAACAGACATCTCTTCTGACATACGGCTGACCACTCCAATATCGTCCCTTCACTCCAAAGTATAGCGGGGTTGTGCGTAATGAGCCATGGCTTGCCAAATACAATAGGGTGTGCTAGAGACTGATTAACATAAAAGCTCAGCTGCTCAACATGATTGGTCCCGATGGATGGCCAAAGACAACGTGGGGGTCTGGTGTGTGATTAAGTGCCTTAACCTGCTGGTCGGCAGTCGAATGCTAATGCAGGAATACATCTAGCCAACTGCATTAAAGGAATATTCAGGACAGTGGTCAAATGCTCATCAATTAAGTTCTCTGCTATTCCTGAATCCACTAATGCCTCGTCTCCATTACCATGTAAAACCGTCAAATTCACCGTTCTGCCTGGTTATAGATGTGTCTCCATTGCCCTTCTGAATTCTGGAACTCGAACTTTTCGCAATTTTTTAGCAGGCTGACAGCCTCGTTTGGAAGCTCGTGCCGGCAGCACCGTTGGGCGGTCTTATCCCTGGTTTCAATTCAGCAAAATCGCTGATTGGTCTTGGTAAAAACATAGACGTGATGTCACACTAGTGTTTTGGTGTGTGGTTTCAACTGGCCCCATATTTAAAGTACAAACGGTGTAGGTAGTTATTACGGAAAGTAATAATTAGCGGAACGTCTTTGCATGCGTTGCCTGTGCAGCCGGCATTGCAGGATCAGTCTTTCTCTGCGATTCCTATTTAATACTTTTTGCCTGGACTTCACGAGAAGTTTAAAAAGTAAACACAAACCAAAAAAAGAGAATGTAAGTGACTTAAAATCAACTACGTCTTGCATTTTGTAAATGCACCCTTCTGGCTCTACATGATTGTTTTACTACAGTGCTTCGCGGTCGGCAGTCACAGGTTGCTCTAGATTCGCGTCATCTTCTGAAGCCATCTTAAATCGTAAAAAACATCATAGGAATGTTTTTCCCGCTAAACAAATCAGAGCCCATTTTCCACTGAAGGCAGTGGAGACATACCAACCCCCCACGCCTGGTTTGAAGCCTACCTAGAACCGCCTAGTATAGCCTAGGTGGCCTCACAATGGAGACGAGGCATAATACTGGGAAGGGAGAACTAGTAGGATGATCAGACAACACTACTTCAACAGACTGGTAGATCAAGAAGGGTATGAAGCTGTCATCCTGACCTGCGAGGGGTGATCTCCTACCCCTCCGGGGTCCACCTTGTATACGTGAGCACTGTGCGACAAAGTGTCCCTCCTCACCACATTAGAGCCCTTGATGTAGTTGTCTCTGCCGTTCAGCTGCGGCAAGATGCATGAAGCCCATTTTCTATAGGTTCTTCCTCTGTCAGAAGAGGAAAGTGTAGCGTGCGACAAGCAGAACCCCGTCTAGCCCTCAAAAATCCATTCAATTACACTGCCATTTTATTCAGCTGATCGAGAGAGGCGTCATCATCTCTGCACGCCAGCTCTGCCTGCACCTCCTCTACGGAACCTACTATGGAACAAGGTGATTAGGGCAGTCTCGTTCCAACCACACATAGAAAATAGGGTCCTGAACTCTAAAGCATACTCGGCAGCTGTACAGGTCCCCTGTCTGATATGTAGCAGATGTTCCCCACACTACCTACGAGCAGCCTGGTCAAACATGGCCCTAAATAGATCATTGAATTGTTCATATGTATCTGTCTCTGGACCTCAATTGAAAACAAGATGCTTCAATACTTTGAGACAGTAACACCATTAAGATCAATGGTATACAGGATGCTTTATTGCTATGATACAGTAATACCATGAACATCAATTGAAAACAATATGCTTCAATACTATGAGACAGTAACACCATTCATCTAAATGGAAAACCGAATGTGTCAATACCAGGATACAGTAACACCAGACAGATTAAGGGTAAATAGGATGATTCAATGCTATGACACATACAACACATCTCAATAGTAGATATAAATACAGTACATACTGTAGACCTCCATACTACCATATATACCCGAATATAAGACGACCCTGAATATAAGACGACCCCCCCATTTTCCAGATTTATTTTTGGGGACAAAAAAGATTTTTGGGGAAAAATCTGGTTTTCAACAGAAAATAATTTTATTTGAAAATTCTAGTGATAATTAATTGAAAAAAACAACAACATTTTAACACCATTCATTAAATGTGCTATAATGTAATACATGTACTGTAATAAATCCA
>JACXGM010027488.1:0-14464 GCA_016801145.1 Umbra pygmaea | reverse complement strand
TATATACAAAATGGAGTGAGCAGGTGTGGTGAATCATGATAATTGAGTCCGGGTATGGGAACTGTAGTTCTTTGGAGGTATGACTAGGGAAGCTGTAGTCCACAGGAAGTAGAACTGATGAATGGGAATTGTAGTTCTGAGCGGGATGGAATGGGGAAGTGGCAGTGTCCAGGGAAGGGGAACTGGGAATCGTTACAATATAAGTCTGGGGTAACTCATAGGGACTCCTCAATTATGCAAACAAATAGCTGTCATTAGCAGGTCCCCAGAACACCATAAGGTTTGTATTGTGGTTTTCTTGTTGAGTTTGCTGGGACAGAAGGACACACTAGAGCAGTGGTCACCAATCCTGGTCCTGGAGATCTACCATCCAGACTATTTTCACTTTAGCCACAATTCAGCACATCTGATTCTACTAATTAGCTGGATGATGAGCTGAATTAAGCTGCATTATTTGCAGTTGAAGTGAAAACTTACAGGATGGTAGCTCTCCAGGACCAGGATTGGCGACCACTGCTCTAGAGCCTAAAGATTATTAAAGGCTGGCTTGGGGGATGAATACCTGTTCAACTTTTCTCAGTATGAGAACAGACAACAGGTGTGCCCTTTGGTGGTTCAATGATGACATTTAACAGTTACTCCCAATCGACAAGTACTACAATGTCCTCCAGAGTTGGGCTATACTGGATCTGCCACACGTCTGTGGTTGTATACATCTTTTCGCTGGCTATGTTTAAAATGACTACAAGGGTGTTTGTTTGTTTGGTTACCTCTGCACAGCTTTGAGTCATAAAGTGCATATCTAATTTACCAACTTTCATGAGTTGTGTGGCCCACTTTGGATACATCAATGAGTCCTGTGTCTATAACCATTTTAAATTTATGTCATGTTTAGTCCGACAAAACCTTCTCCAGGAATATGTTTGTCATGTTATTGAATTCATCCAGAGCGTTTTCAGATCAACACGTTGCAGTAAATGAACATGCACAAAATGTCAACAGTGTAATGTCTGCAATCACTTCCTGACCTTTGGGCTGATAATTTTGCTGAAATTATGCGTAATAATACAATGTACAGAAACCCTCAACACATCCATACATTATAAAATAATAACATACGTAATCCTCAATGCAATCATAAATAATATACTGTATATACATAATACTTATTTATAATTATATAGTATTTGTGTCAATACACATTCCTTTTTATGCAGTGATAATTATGCGGATTGTAAATCTGCTTGTTGGACTAATCTGGGGTAGCAGAGCTCCATGTGTCCATTGCTCTATTTAGTACTGAGGGCTTTCCAGCTTATGGTCTGGACTTGGGGACAGTAAAGAGAAAAACGGTTAATCTGTTTCATTGACATCTGCCTAACAAGTGTATTCTATGAAATAACCTTTGACATTTTTGTAAAGTATTCGCTTTCCACCATTCTTTTTTTTACATTCAATAGAATAGAAGGTTTGCTTATCATACAGTATACTGTATTTAAAGACTAAAACACATGAAAATGGCACAGAGAACACTATTCAGACCCTTAATTTACTATTTCTTTACACAGACTTTTGAGACAATAACTGTAATCTACCACTGTCTATAGCTCTGAATGAAAGTTACACTTCTAGTCTGGGAGTTTGTCCCACTATCCTTGAGCAAGCCGTTCCAGTTCTCTCAGGTTTGATGGGTGCCTTTTCCCAACAGCGAGTGTCAGCTCTTTCCACAGATGCAGTGTTGGGTAAAGCTACCTTTCAGTTACATTCCAGTTACATGTTGAGTTCACAGGTTTTGCGAAGTCCCTAATTAAGACACAATGATCAGGTAAATTGAGTTCATATCTGATAAGTAACCTATTAAACAAATAGAAAGAGTAAAGAAAATATCAATCATGGTCACCAGTAAGATATTAACTAGATTTACCTGATCATTATGTCTTAATTAGGGACTTCCCAAAACCTGTGAACTCAGCAAGTAACTGTACAAGCTACTTTACCTAACACTGCACAGATGTTTGATGGGATTTATATCAGGACTAAAAGAAAGCCACTTTAGCCCGGCCCAATGTTTCCTTCTCAACCATTCTTGGGTGCTTTTTGAAGTATGTTTCTGGTCTTTATCTTGCTGGAGGACCCATGACCGGCAACTGAAACAGACCTTTCTAAGGGTGTGCTGAACTTTTCTTTTCAAAATGCAGCGAAGAAACTCCAAAACCTCACTGAGCCTCATCCATGTTTCATGGTAGGGATGATGTTGTTTTCTTTGTTAGCTTCATTTTTTCTTGTGGACATGGAGTTGTTGTGATTCACCAAAAAGCTTTTGTTTCATCTTTCAAAAGGAAATTCTCCCAGAAGGACATGCATTTTGTAAAACTCCAGTTGGTGTTTTTGTGGTTCTCTGTAGAAGTGAGGATTTCCTGGGTCTTCTACCATTGAACCCATTTTCATTCAGACAGTGACAGATGGTACGACTCAAACCTGTTGCATCGTGATCTTGAATGTCAGCTTGGATCTGTTTTAAAGTTTCCCTTGGTTCTTTCTCCAACATTTGATTAATCCTTCTTTTCATTCTTGGGACAATTTTCCTCTTTGGGCCACATCCAAGGACATTTGCTACAGTCCTGAGCCTTAAACATCCTAGAAATATTGGCAGCAATGCTTACAGGAATATCAAGCTATTTAGGGATGCTCTTATAGCCTTTACATTGACCATGCTTGGCTTTTACCTTCTTTCTAAACTCCTCAGGCAACTCTATAGTTTTCCTACTATTTTCCATGTTCCTTGTGATACATACAGTGACACAAAATAGGAGGGAAGACTTTTCTCCATTTATATTGGCTAAATTAGTGATAATGCGATTGAAGACAACTGTGATACAAAAGAGAAGTGTCTGGTTGAGGTGTCACTACAGTACAAATATTTCATTCCACTTATCTAGGTTATCAATAATATTGTACACGCCATATTCTAATTTCTTTATAGAATAAGCAAGAACTCAGTACTTTACACTTATTACACGCAAAGTAACAACAGTCTCTCTTGCTCAATGTGTCCTGGTATCATCTTTACATTTATCTTTTCAGCTAAAATCCCCAGAAAATAATTTTGAAATATTGCAATTCCCCACAGGCTTGCCCCGTTACACAATATTGACAGTAATCCACAGATTAAAACTTTTGTGACAAACCCATCCAGCAGAAGCTAAAGTGCATTGTGGAGCGACGACTGATGACTGTGTCTGCTTAACCATAATGAGTACTGGTAATTAGTGCTGTGCTGACCTGGTGTAGTTCCTCACATTGACCTCATAACTCTCTGAAGGTTTTCTGAGAGCACAGGGCTCCACAGTGCCTAAGCAGTCGTGACAGCATTAAGCGTGCTTTATTACCCTCTAAATAGGCTACAGTTAAGTACGGATAAAGGAATTCAATCCAATTCTGGTTTGACCCATAAAGCGTGTGGTGTTGGTTTCTACATTTATTTGCATGGACTATTTACATCGCATCACTTAAAAGATAAAGAGTAATATTCTCCATTACATAATCACGGTGAGCCAATATCAAGGTCAGAGGGGGCATTTAATGGAATTATCTCCATCAAGACTTAGGAGATCTGTCTTCTGTCACTATGGTCTGTGTGGAGTCTTGGTTTGAAATGAAAGGCTGGGAAGCTGTCAGAGAAAGATGCTTTGCTTCACACTGGATGTCTAGAATGCAGCTGACTTGATTTGAAATCTCTGCGGTGTTTTCCATAGGCCCATATCTCCAACAAAATCCCTTGATATCTTTCCCTCTATGATAGTGTGGAGAATTCAAATCCTGGCATCCACCATTGCTCACTGCTCTAAGGCCCTCACAGTCTCCGGTGAGATTCAAACTGTTTTAAATCTTGCCCGAACACAGGACAGCTTCGGGTGTGCTAGTGGGCTACTGGAGCCTTAAGAGCAAGATGCTCATTATGCTATCAAACAGTCACAGTGACGGGCAAATATTGACCGATCTCTCTCACTGTTCCTCCTTCAGTGTCTAGTGATTTGAGAGAAACCAGCCTGTGTTTTTGGCAGCCCAGTCATTCAGAGATCCATTAGTAAGGCCGGCCAGAGTTCTGCTACCGTTACCCTGGCATCGTCTTCATCACCATGTCAACCGCTTACTTAATTTCCACAGTCGCTTCCACTGGGCATTGTGACTCTTCCAAACTCTCTGCTGAATAGTAATGACTGAACCCAGTCCTGGGCGTTTGAGTGGAGAGATTTCATCCCCAAATCCAAAAAGGCCAGGGCAGATTGTCATCCTGGCTGCGGGGCGAGAGGAAGCAATGAGAGAGCAGAAAAAGGTTTGGGTCTGTCTGGTATTCTATAACGGCCCCTATCTCCTATGCAAAGTGGTTCGGTCTGGAGGAACATTTCCAAGCTTTTCTTTGTATGCAGCAAGGTCATGTGTTAACCTCTCTCACACTGTAGCTATTCAGGGGACTCTAGCATTACAGCTGGGAAAACAAATCTCTTAACCAGCAAAAGGCATCAACTAAAATACGTGGTGTATTTTCTAGTGTTGTGATATAGTAGTAGTACGAATGGTACTGTAGTTGTAATAATGGTAGTAATAGGGTTTTCACTGTATAAACTAACTATATACCTGGTTAAGGTTACTCACCGGACAGCCAATCATTTTCCACACTGGACAATGATAGAAAACAATCCACAAGTACAAATCTTATTAAGTTGTTTAATATCTGTAAGTGTTGCAAACATTTTAGTTGATCTGTTGTAAATGTAATGCGTTGCATAAACAGTAACTTAGAGCACCAAATATGTTTGAATGTGGACTGCTGATTGGCTAAATGCTATGCCCGAAGGATATCTTATTGCTATTATACACCAATCACCAATTCAGCTTGAGTGGTCAAACCTTTTGATTTTATCATTAGTTAAATATATAACGTGCTATTATCAAGGCAATAATGAACAAGTTCAAACCCAGTGAAACGGTTAACCTACCTGGTGGAGGACAGATGTTTCTTGCCTCATTGACAGTGAAGGACACCGCTGGAGTGATGAACTTCAAAATTGTCTCCATATCTACCGTTAGAAGCTACCTCCATGCTAAAGGCTTATTTGGAAGGGTTGCAAAGAAATAGATATATTGAGAACAAATAACAAATGTAATTGAATTAGTTTGATTTAAAGGGGGGCGTGTCCATCAGAATAGACCGAATGATCAAGGATAAGCCAAAATAAATAAATAAATAAAAATAATGATCAAGGATAAGCAAAAATAAATAAATAAATAAAAATAACGATCAAGGATAAGCAAAAATAAAGAAATAAAATAATGATCAAGGATAAGCAAAAATAAACAAATAAATAAAAATAATGATCAATGATAAGCAAAAACACTGTGATGTGTGAATGGTCTATCGTAATTACACCACTAATGCACCTTGTGGAGCAGTGGAGGCTGGGGAAACTGGACTGAGGAGAATTAGCTCATATCAATGACTGGACTGGATTCAATGGAATGGAGTTAAACCCATTAAACCCAGTGTGAGATACCCTTCCAGTTACTCCATTTCAACCATTAATGAGCCCGCCTCAAGTTCCACTGGCCTCCACTGTTCGGGACACATTAAAATGGCCACTACTGTACAGTAAAATCTTTTTGCCCCACAGCACAAGGGCACAGGTATCTCGACTTTGGGATGCAGACTGCCAGAATGTACATCAGACATAATGCTGATATCACAAGCATCTGTACACAGTTCCTGGAAGCTGAATATGGCCCCATTCGTGCATCCACATGCAGGACATCACGCTCCAGTTCCCACCAACATCCAGAACTATGCATTTCCATTGAGTGGGACGACAGTCCACAGGCTAAAAATGACCAGCCTGATCAAGGCTATGTGAGATGTTATCTCCCTGCATGAGGCACATTATCATCCTGCATAAGGTACATTATCTCCCTGCATAGGGCACATTATCTCCCTGCATAAGGTACATTATCTCCCTGCATAAGGTACATTATCTCCCTGCATAAGGTACATTATCTCCCTGCATAGGGCACATTATCTCCCTGCATAGGGCACATTATCTCCCTGCATAGGGCACATTATCTCCCTGCATAAGGCCTCTGGCACTAACACCAAACACTGATTGGTTTTCTGATGCTTGCTCCTACTTTTAAGATTCCTAGTCATTCAAAATCCATAGGGACTACTTTATATGAACAATATGATTCTGTGTGGAATTGAAGAGGTAACAGTGAAACTCTTTTCAACTGACTAGCTTACAAACATAGTAATGTGTACAAGTTATATTGACATAAAAAAAAAATATATATATATATATATATGTACGTGTGTGTGTGTGTGTGTGTGTATCAGCATATGATTCCCTACAGTATGCAGTGCTTTGTAACAAAAAACATGGCCTAAAATGCATACGTTTTTACAGACAGGCCAGTGAATGCCTATTGACAAACACTGTGGAATCAGAACTCATCAGGTTCTCAATGAAATTCCTTTGGAAGCTGGTCACAGAAACAGAAAGTCATTTATCAAACGTGCGTAGAAACCAGTGTAGATCTGAGCGCAGAAATCATCTTACGCCGAGACTCACGTGTGATTTACAAAACCTTCGTATCACTCCAATTCCAGCGTACAAATGAGCTGATGTTGATAAATCAGACGGTTGAAAACAATCGTAATTTAAATATCACGCCCACAAATATGCACAGATTAGAGGCCTCGCCCTTAGAATTTACGACATGGATAAGCGAAATCCGGCAAAGAAAAGGATTTTCTCTGAGATAAAATAAAGACGCTCAGGTCTCAGGTGCAGGCCAACCGCTTGGTTTTATTTGGAAGCTTAAAATCAGGCGTCGATTGTTAAAGGAAAATGCAGTGTTGACTGAGGTTACAGCTAGTCATTGAAAGCGATTAACGAGAACATGAAGTGCATTTCAAATAAATGAATTATTTTCACAAAACATTCCACGTTGTATTTTTTAAGTAGCTTTCTTACCCAATATAGCACATACTATATTCAAAGCTCAGAATAAGATCCTGTCTCCTTCGTAGAGCCCCCAATGGTGGCTGTTGTGGCCTCTGATCTTCATTGAATGGCACCGTTCTCCAGCGCAATATCGTGGAAAACCCCGCATGCCATAATTATGTTGCAGTCCTGCTCTGGTGTGTATAGCAGTCCCCCCACCCCATCCCGCTTACCCAAGACAGAGACACCTGCCCTTAAGCAAACCTATACATCACTCCACTGTGGTTTGTGTGCGTGTGTGCACACTGTTGAACCTGCGCTGCTTGTTTCGGGATTTGTAAGCGGTGTTAGGTACTCAGTCAGGGCATAAACTTTTTCACCAAGAGGAATCACATCCAACAGTTTAACCAAAGAACTATGTAGAACTATTATAATAATTGTACGAGGGCGTAACTCCCCGAGGAGATGACTCCAGCCATGTAGTGCATCCTCCTGTAGCCTTGTTCCAATGCTGCAGTTTAGAAAAATAAAGAGACGCGCGTCCCACCCGGCCACCTGGCTACCATATTCAGAACAAACATCCTGGCATCACATATGACCTGAACGTTGATAGAATTAAAAGTTTTTGCGATTGATAAATGCGTAATCATTAATGGATGGTGGCTACAGACGCAGTACAATCAATCACCTAATTCGCCCCAATTGGAAACCCAGCAATCTTATAAAATTGTCTTTTAATCATAGTTTGAATATACCAGAAAGGGACTTCATAGCTGCTAAAACTGCTGGCATACTTCAACTATTGTTGGCTGTGATATACCAGACCTGTCCCTGATCTCCATTTGAAAGGTCCCAATGTAGAGAGCGCACATTAAGGTCTTTCAGATCTGCCATCGCTTCGACTACAGGACTGCCAAAGTGCTTGTTTAAATTATATATATATATATTTTTTATTATTTGATTGAAATTGTTGTTTGCCTAATTTCTGCCTTCATGTTCTACGCCACCCCGAAGTGAAAGGGAAAAAATAAACCACTTAATAGCAATGTTGTATATAATTCATTCATAATTCTGATATGTAATTTGCAATATGGGGTAGTTGTGATGCACACACATTCATCAATGATTTCCGGGTTAACAATTTATTGAACCGGGTGGTTATACCATGAACACCGCTAGTAACAGTAGAGAATTTGCATACACGAGGTCAGACCAGACGCGAGATTTTCTCGTAGCCTACGATCACGTTCAAATTGATAAATCCCTTGCTTTGCGTAGGAATCGGCGTACGCCAATCGTACGCCTGTTTTAGGTCGTACACACATTTCATAAATGAGGGCCACTGTACCTTTAACATGATTATTGATGAAATACAAACTGTATCACAATGTTGTATACAAGTTGTAGACCAGAGAAACTTACATTAGGGGAATGGACTAATATTGTGTCTGGATTGGGGCGCACACACACACGCGCACACACGCACAGACGCCCATCCCTTCCTATTTTTTCATTGGCTTTCTAAATTGGCCTTGAGACACTTGTGTTAAATTGTTCTGTTTTTGTTAACTGTGTTTTAGGAGTTTTGCATGTTTTGCTATCATACCTTTTATATCTCTGTACAGCAATTTGCTTAAACCTGGGTTATTTTTAAATGTGCTTTATAAATAAACTGACTTGACTTGACTTTCTTTTTAACCATTAATATATTTGAGCCCATTCTCTTCAATTAAGTTTAACTAGCCTTAACTGACAAATCACAGATTCCCGATTGTACATTTTAAAGTTGCTATTTGTAAAAACAGCAACAATGGAACTAATTCTCTTTTAAGTGACTAGTTTACAAAGGTTGTAGAACCTTATATATTCTTAATATAAAAAGAGGAAAAAACATATGTACACAGATGCAATCAAAATAATTCAATTCAATTGTAAATCAGGTTTGTCAAAATGTACAGACTTATCTGTTTGCGAAGATCAAATCAAACAAAACCAATTTAAATAGCTCAACAAAACGTTTCAAGTGGTTTCCCCAATTCCAACTCAAAATGACTTTACTAGCCTCAAAATGATTCAACCCCCTAAATAGAATCGCTCACAAAAGCAATTATGTAAAACAGGTGGAGAAGCAGACCTGATGTGAATAATCAAGAGCTTCATTAGTTGCACCAAGTGTGCTTGAGCTGGAACACATGAAATACTTGAGCTGGTTAGGGGTTGTTGAGTGTCACGTTTGACTGTGTGTGCGAAACATGGTTAAGTCAGAAGAATGGTCCAAAAATGTTATGATATCATTGTCCTTCACAAATGAGGAACATGTTATAAAAAGATAGCGAAAGCATTGAATGTTCCCAGAGAGGGACGGGCAGAAAAAGGAAGCTGTCAATGGCTGCAAAGAGATCTCAGACAGCAGGTTGTGAAAAAAAAAAATTATAACAGGTGACTGCAAAGTAAGTCTGTTGCACAGTAAGTCGCAGACAACATGCAGAAAACTGTCATGCCGGAACTTCAAGATATACACCACTACTGACCCAAAAGCACAAGAAAATCCTGCTCCAATATGCTCAATATCATATAAGGAAGCCAGAAGTTTTTGGATTCTGTTCTGTGGAGCAATGAAACAAACGTGCAACTTTTCAGCGCAATGGATCAGCGATATTTCTGGAGGAAAAATAATAAATCTGAAAAGAACACTGCTCTCAGTCAAGCATGGTGGTGGCTTGGTGATACTCTGGGGCTGCTTTGCATCCTGTGGCACAGGAAACCTGCACTGTGTGGAACGCAAGACGGATTCATTGAGGTATCAGGAATCCTAGGAGAAAATGTCATGCCATCAGTGACAGCTGAAGCCTGGGCATCACTGGAACTTCCAACAGGACAATGATCCCAAGCCAACCTCAAATCTACCAAGGCTTAGATGCAGAAGAAGTCCTGGAAGATTCTACACTGGCCGTCACAGTCACCTGACATGAACCCCATAGAAAATCTCTGGTGGGATTTGAAGAATGCAGTTGCAGTATGCAAACTGAAGAATATTACTGAACTGTAGGCCATTCCTCATGAGAAATGGGCTAAGATTCCTCAGGAATGATGCCAGGGGCTGGTGTCTGGCTGTGCATCTCATTTGCAGCACATCATATCAACCAAAAGGGTGCTCTACTAAGTGCTAAAGATGCTTCCCATGAAGGGGTTGAGGAAATTTGAGACTGGAGGAGTCATTATCAGTTGCATTTGCAGTCAAACTTGAGGAAACCACTTGAAGCATTTGTTAAGCTATTTCAATTGCTTTTATTTGTTTATTGCAAACCGATGAAAGTCTGCAGATTTAGACAATAAACCTGATTTGCAATGGGGGTTAAATAATTTAGATTCCCATAAACATACTGTATATAGATGCAAACTGATACTCCCTACACTATGCAGTGCTTAATTACACAGAAGCACTGATCAAAATGCATAATTTACAACAGACCAGTGCGTAGCTATTGACAAACAATCAGGAAGCACAACTTGTCATGTCCTCATTGCAATTCCTGTAAAAATAACCACTGCACAGTGTAGTACAATGAAGTACAGTGTGTACAGCTTTTGTAAGTTGGTCACTGAAAGAGAAAGTGGTTCCATTTCACTGGGCAAAGATTCTACACAGTGCAGCTTTAAGTTTCAATGATATTTCAAACCTTAACATGTGTCATGGGGCGAGACACAGGCAGAGTGATAGAGAAAACGGAGTGGCGACGCTCGTTGATTTCTGAAACTATTCAAGGAAATCAACAAGTGTTGCAACTCTACTATCTCCATGGCTCTGGACACAGGACAAAATGGGTATGTTCAGGGCACTGGTCGGCATTTTATTAACAAAACTAGAAGGGTGAGGTGGTGAGGGAGAAATTTAATGCAGCAAAGAGGGGGCAGCATCTTTCCTGTGGCGACCTCCTGGTGGCGGTTTGGGGACATTGGTACAAAGCTAATCTTGCAGGTGGGGTGAGTTTGCAACACAAATGTCATTTAAAACACCTGACCAATGTCTGTGCCTTTTAATGTTTGCTTCGCTCTCTGTGATTTTACCCTCCCAAGAGATGCAGTAAAATAATTAGCATAAGTATAACGAGAATGAACATGCAGACCAATCTATGGCCCCTTTGATGTAAAGAATTTACAATGTACATAACAAACTGGTAGTGTTGAATAGAAATAATATCACAACACCCTAGAAATGCAGTGTCAATTTAACTTTTATTTCACTTAGAGCCAACATGATTTGTAATTTACAGTGTATACATTTTTAAATCGTTTAGCAGTTCCCTGGCATCTTAAACTCAAACCATTTTTCAGTACATATTTCCTGCATTGAATTTTTGTACAAAAATGGCATCCGTGAATGGCTCATCTTTATTCAAACTGTCTAATAGTGTTAAGTACTTTGCTAAAGGGCCCACAAAGTGTGTTTGGGCTTTGAACCACCAACCTCACAATTACTCACCAATCACGAACCAATAGGACAGCTGCATCCAACTTCCAGAGAAAGCAATATCCATAATTACAATGTACAAAGTAGTTATTTTCTTTGGTTTCAACATCATAGCAAGATCAATACATTTGTTTCAATCATGTTGTCATGACCACCACATTATTGACATGGTATCCATAATTCAACCAGAGTAGCTTCAATTGTAATCATTCTATAGGAAAAATAAATATATCTATTCTTTACTACATCCGAAAATCCTGCAACGTTCTGACAATCTCAGAAAAGGTATTGCTGTTTAAGGCTACATTATCAATACATTTAGAATAAGAGTCATGATCCAAGAACAATACTGAACAGACCTGTGTCCGCTTGCAAGCCTCCTCACACACAATGGAGTCATCATAGCTCACCATAAAATGGTTAAAATACTTGTGAAATGCTTTGCTATGCTCCATTTCAAAACTCAGTGCAAGCTTAAAGAGATTGTGTGGTTGGATGTCCTTTAGTCCAAATGCTTCTGACATTTTGTATTCAAGTTTCCAGTCGGCTCTCTTCTCTTGGTTGGCTTTTGTAAGATTCATATAATACTGCCAAATATCCTTCAGACAGAGAAAGACCACTTTAAAAACCATGGAAAGCCCTGGAAAACCACTTAGTCTGACAGAGTAACCTGATTAGATACAGCGGTGTGTGAATGAATACCATTAATCATTAAGAAACAGCTTTGTTTTGGTTCATGTGGTTTTTGAAGAAGTTGAGTAAAATGCTCCCCAATTTTAAATTAGTGTAGTCAGGTTGTGTTCAACTTCTCTGCCTGGCGTTTTCCAAACTGATATGCCCAGATGATTTTCAAGTTCTTTACCACACTTAGTGCTGTGCTGATACATTGCCCTGAAGAAATATTTGCCCCCTTGTTGAGAAAATGTAATTGTTTATAATCTTGATCTTACACTTGAAGTGCTTTTATGAATATTTGGATAAAATGGTAAATAAATGCCCACATAATACTGCCAACTGTGTTCTATGAGCCAGGCATGATGTATAGTTGTTGGTCGATTTGTTTGGAAATAACAACCAAAAGAGGTGTTATAGTAGCGGTTGACTGGCTAACTTACTAAGTAGTTCATTGTCTGGGATTAGCACCCAGTGGAGCTGGCTGTAGGTAGCATTATTAGCTCAATTGTAGTGTCTTATAATTGTGTAAATGCTTGGATAAACACAACGTGAAATTAAACAATAAATCGGTGGCAGATTCTGGTTAAATCTGAACCTAATGAACCAAGGTAGGGCATAGAAATCTTGGACTATATTGTGACCCATAGTAAAAGGTTACAAGTTACGTTGTATAATTAGCAGCTATTAGCCAAGGTCCTTGTGGAATTTCAAATAAAAACAGAAACAGAAGCACCTGACCTGTACTCTACACTGGGAAAATGGCAGAAAGAGCAGTGTATATTGCATAAATCACTGTAGGGTAATGTTTTAAATACTATATTAAATCTATACCATGTAAATTTCCAGTCATTTGTCCTGTTGGCCAAAATTTTACATAGACTAAAAAAATATCTATATATATGTTTTTACTGAACACAGAAAGAAAACAGGGACAATATAACCAATTTCCAAAAATACAAAAAATATTGCATAATATGCATTCATTTCTAGTTAGACATTGTGAAATGTTGATTTTGCTATTCTAATATTGTCTATATTGTTTAAGTTGACATTTTCCATCCCTGGATTCAATATGTTAGTTTCTAAAGTTTACTAGTCCAAAAATATAAATTGTTAAATTTTTTGAAGCTTTCAAAAAAGTTACATAGTGCAGGATTAAATATTTGTATTTACTCCGGAATGGTCCTTTAAGGAATAGAAACTTTGATTGTTCCGGAATGTTAGTCTATTTGGTTTATGGTGATAAACCATGTTCAAAAAATGATGGTTGGCAATTTACCTGCCTAGGTCACTTACCAGAAGGCTGTAGTCTTTTGGATCATAGTGGTACATTCGGAAGGCAGGGTTGTTTGAGTACGGCTGTTCTACACTCTTGATCGGCGTAAGAGCCGGTGTGACAAACAGGGAATTAACCGGCTTCCCTTTAAAGCAAACAAATTAGGGTGATTTTGGATAATAAAATCAATGGCTTAAGGCAATGACTTCCTTCATTCCTCTTGCATTGTAAAAAGCTAGTTGATTTTTAACATGATTTTCTGTGGCACAAAAAAAGGCTAGAAAGTTCCAAAATGTCAATTATGGTATTTCCTTCCCATGCTGGTATGTTGAAGTTAATAATTTTATGATGATTAACAAAAAAAGGAAGTGTAAACCTACTTCAGACCATGTGACTTAGGAGAAAAAAAATCAAATTTTCAAGAGTGGTTTGCAGCAGATAATCAAAGAATCATCAATACTAGTGGGTCCTTCCATAAACCTAATATAATTTCTGGACATGATTAGCTTTTCTGCAACATATTTTTTTACTAATTGGTATGTACATGTAAATATCAACTTATACTATCACCATTATACTGTACAAACAAATTTTTTCCCTGAACAAGGGAAAGAAATCAACAAATTTACAGTGGATACTGTACATTATAAAGTATGGAGCAAGGTTCCAAACCACTGTTCCAAATTATAAGTAAAATGCTGGTACTATACTGTATTAGCTGTACTATTATACTATACTGTATTAGCTGGTACTATACTGTATTAGCTGGTACTATACTGTATTAGCTGTACTATTATACTATACTGTATTAGCTGGTACTATACTGTATTAGCTGGTACTATACTGTTTTAGCTGTACTATTATACTATACTGTATTAGCTGGTACTATACTGTATTAGCTGGTACTATACTGTATTAGCTGTACTATTATACTATACTGTATTAGCTGGTACTATACTGTATTAGCTGGTACTATACTGTATTAGCTGTACTATTATACTATACTGTATTAGCTGGTACTATACTGTATTAGCTGTACTATTATAC
>JACXGM010027487.1:0-14461 GCA_016801145.1 Umbra pygmaea | reverse complement strand
AAGAGAGATGAAAATGTTTCACAGAGAGAAGCTGATCAGGAGGCTGTAACGCATCCCAGTGCTGTTTGTGAACTTGAGAAGAGAGATGAAAATGTTTCACAGAGAGAAGCTGATCAGGAGGCTGTAACGCATCCCAGTGCTGTTTGTGAACTTGAGAAGAGAGATGAAAATGTTTCACAGAGAGAAGCTGATCAGGAGGATGTAACGCATCCCAGTGCTGTTTGTGAACTGGAGACAGAGAGTCACATTGAAGAAGAAAAACAACCAATGACTGAAGAGGAGATTAAGGCAAATCTAAAGAAAAAGGTTTGTTGAATTCTTCCTGGAATTATTGCATTTGGTTTGAAATAGCTTCCTTCACTTTTATGCTGTTCTCCCTTTCTTATTATTGCTTATGGCAATTACATTTTTAAATGATCAGTATGTCGAATGTATTTTCCATGTGTAATCCAAGGTAATTGCAGCAAAATGTTTGCATTCAAACCAACACTAATCCAGCAGTCAACAATTATATGGCCAGTGACAAAAGGTCTGTACTCTAGCACATAGGATTTTAATTGAAACAATGCCTAATATGTTAATCTGCAGACTGTCAGCTTTTTCAAGTCTCTACAGTGACATTTTAAGTATGGGGATAGTAAAATCTAAATAGCTATTTTTGCTATACATTGAAGGCATATAAGGTTATGATTCAAAGATGAATATTTCAAAATCTCATTTTATTTCAGCCTGTTTAAGCTAATATATGTATCTTCCATGGAAGACACAGCATCCCTACACTAATGCTTAGGGGTTTTCTTACTTGAACAGAAATGGAATCAACAAATAGAATTTCTACAACCATAAAATGACATGGATTTTGATTGCCCCAATGCAACCCAGTCTCAAATAGACAATACATAGTGTAAGATTTTTGATAATGCATTTAGTGTGTTTTGTTTCCTTGCATTATATTAGAACTAATGGATGATGCATAAAGAGTTTGCAGTTCTTTCTGCCATGTTTGGGATGGGCCTGAGATGATCATGTCTCTTAGTGAGGCTGATGAAAAGACAGGGTACTGCTTTTCTATTTGACGGTAGCAGCTGGTCTTACATCTTTCTGTTCACCAATAGAAACACTGAATTTTAACATTAACTTTTATGTAATATTTGATATTTTCTGGTAGAGAATGTTGTGATAAACCGTCATTCCAAAATGATTGTGGATATATTTTGGACATTGTTCTATATTTAAATTTGAGTATTGTATGTTTTGCCACTTCAGTGATAGGGTGTTTTTTAATGATATGAGTGTCTATTCTTTCTTAGCTTGAAGAGTTCAACATAAAAATGAAGCAGAAATCAACAGAAGAATCTAAATCACCAACACCAACATGAAGGTTAGTTGTAGTAACTAAAAGAACTGGAAATACAGTTTCATCAAATGTTTTTTTCTGGGTTGTATTCATTATACTGTTTGGACAATGGAGTTGTGATATTGGACTTGTTAAATTTGGGTCAGCCAAACAATATACACTGCTCAAAAAAACTAAGGTGACATGCAATCATCACAGTAAAACACCAAGTCAATTAAACTTCAGGGATATCAATCTGTCCAGTTAAAAAGCATAAGCGATTGTGAATCAATGTCACCTGTTTTGGTGCAAATGAAAGTGACAACAGGTGCACACAACAGCAAGACAACCCCCCAAAAGGGAATGATTTTCCAGGTGATGGCCACCAACAATCGCTTTCTCCTCATCCTTCCTGACTGATTCGTCTTCCGTTTTGCTAGTGTCCATGTCACTACTGGTAGCATGAGGGAATACCTGCAGCCCATTCAGGTTGTACAGGTAGTCCATCTCCTCCAGGATGTGCCATCACAAGAAGGTTTGCTGCGTCTCCTAATACGGTCTCAAGAGCATGGAGGAGTACTGGTAGGGCCTTCAAAATGACCTCCAGCAGGCTACTAGGGTGCACGTTTTTGACCAAACTGTCAGAAACAGACTCCATGGGGGTGGCATGAGCGCCCAATGTATTTTGGTGGGACCTGTGCTCATAACGCAAGCCTGTGCCGCTCGACTGGCATTTGCCAGAGAACACCAGACTTTGCAGGTCAGCCATCGGTGCCCCGTTCTCTTGACAGATGAGAGCAGGTTCACACTGAGCATGTTACAGACATGAAGGAGTCTGGAGATGCCGTGCTGAATGCTCTGCTGCCTGCAACATCATCCAGCATGACTGGTTTGGCAGTGTGTCAGTGATGGTCTGGGGAGGCATATCCTTGGAGTGTCTCAGACTTCGCTTGCTACCCAATGGTACCATGAATGCTGTTAGGTAACGGGATGAAATCCTCAGACCCATCGTCAGACCTTATGCTGGTGCAGTGGGCCCTGGGTTCCTCCTGGTGAAGAACAATGCCTGGCCTCATGTATAGGCAGTTTTTCGATGATGAAGGCATTGATGCCATTGAGTGGCCCTCATGTTCCCCAGACCTGAATCTAATTGAGAACCTCTGGGATGTTATGTATCTGTGTATCCGCCGCTGCCAAGTAGTGCCACAGACTGTCCAGGAGCTCACTGATGGCCTGATGTAATGTGTGATTTGAGTGTTCTCCAATTTTTTTCAGCAGTGTACATATACATACTGTATATTATTATAGATCAAGATTGTGTACTGTCACAGTGAGTTTGTTTCTTTCAAACCTTTTCTACAGATTTTCTCGGGATGTGATTTGCTCCACTACATTAGAAGCTGCTGCTGGCTCATCCAATTCCAGTGGACAGTTTGCCCACATTCTTATATTCCAACAATGTTTAAATGTATAATCAATCTTAAAATAGTTATCTTTGTGACGCATAGATAAATATTCACATTATTATTGTTATTCTGTATCACTAAGAGATCAGCCATGAGCTCTTCATGTCAACATGATGGAACAAGATAATTATTGCCTATACACTATAGGCTGTACTTGGTGCCTATACATTTATCTAGTTGAGTCATTAAATCAAGAAAATCTCTTCTCCCAATCTGGTAAAAGCAAAATTAGATAAATGAAGATAATTCCTGCCATTTATTTCACAGCTGAAAAATAAATTGTCATAGTTCCTTGTTTTTGTAAGTGGGCATTTCCTCTTTTGTGTGAGCATGCTTTCAGGTGTGAGCTCACAGTTTCTCATATCCCCCTTTCCTAGAAAAAACTAGACAGGCTTCTGTTGGAAATGCTCAATCTGCCCTCTTTGGTCTCCTTTTGAAATGGCTGTATTTAAGTTTTGGGGACAGGGAGAGTTTAAAATGCTTTTGAAATGTAATAAAATCTGAGATTGATCCTGAAATTAACAAGTACATTGTACAAGGCAATTTATAAATAAAATGTAGCATAATGGTTGGTAATACATGTGCATATGTAACAGCTTGTAGGATGGAGTGAAATGCAGGAGAATCACTTTGTGACGTTTATTTCTCTTAACAGCGTCGAAGCGCAGAGTATTTGCAAATAGCTTTGAGCCAACAGTACTTTAATGGCCATAGATATAACTTAGGCAAAGCCTGGTATCAACAAAACATGTTGGTAGGGATCATGCCAAACATAGAACTATAACACACAATGGGGGACAGAAGAGACTATATACACATTCAGTTAGGTCCAGAAATGATTGGACACTGACACAGGTGTTATTCTGGCTGTTTACCCCAATATTCAAGTTACAGTTAAAGATTGTGGGCTTAAAGTACAGTCTCTATTGTGGGGATTCACATCCAAATTAGAGGAAGGTTCTAGCTCTTTAAAAGCCTGGACAGGTATGGGCTATTCCTTCATTATTTCTTCATCAATTAACAACGTTAAAATTCTGTAGTAGATTTGAGGTGTGGCGTTTGCATTTAAAACCTGTTGCTGTAAAACCCAAAACATGTGGTGAAAAGAGCTCTCAATAAAAGTGAAACAGGGAATCCTTAGGCTGCAAAAAAAGTTAATCAGAATTAGCAGGAACATTAGGAGTGGTCAAATCAACAGTTTGGTTGATTCTGAGGAAAAAGTAATCCACTGGCAAATACTGCAACACAAATGGCCTGGACATCCACAGAAGACAACAGTGGCAGATGATCGTAGGATTCTTTCCATGGTAAAGAAAGACCCCTTCACAACATTCAGCAAAGTAAAGAACACTCCAGGAAGTAGGAATTTCATTATCCAAGTCTTCCATAAAGAGAAGACTTCACGAGAGCAAATGCGGAGAGTTCACCACAAGGTGCAAACCATTCATAAGCCTCAACAATAGAAAGATTTGACTTTGCCAGACGACATCTACAAAAGCCAGTTCAGGAACAGCATTCTTTGGACAAATGAAACTAAGATCAACCTGTATCAAAATGATGGGAAGAAAAAAGTATGGATAAGTTTTGGAATGGCTCATGATCTGAAGTACACTGGAAATCCAGAGTTCTCGCGAGAGCACAATTTGAAATTGCTCAGCAAGTTTCTCTGGCACCGAGTAATTCTGCTCATTAACTATGCCCTTGTATCCGAGCTGCACCAATCACATCGGTGTATCTGATATAGGCGTGCCAAAGGCTTGTTAAACAGATGATGACACGACAGCTCTGCGACCTCGAAGTCATTAGTAAACATTGTAAGATCGCTATGGATTAACACCAGTTGTTTAAAACGACTTGGGCCACTACAATGAACGAGTTAGACTTGGCTTTTTGTCTAAAAGAGGAACAAAAGACGGGGCTCGAATCGTTCCTTTTTTATAAAAGGACGTTTTTGCTGTTTTGCGACCTAATACGGCAAGAGTTTTATCTACCAGTTAGCTCCGCCATAGGGTTAGTGAAAACCCAGTGGTGATTGGTCGTAGTGTTATCCAATTGCGTACAGTGAGATTTTCAAATGCACGCTTGGTGCCGCCCCTCGAGTTGAGTCATTTACATGACTCGAACCCAGACCCTTAATCGTTCAGGATTTGGGTCTGGATTTTTCCAGGCTAGATCTGAAGTGTGATGGCATGCATTTGGCATTGATGATGTGACAGAAGCAACCGGTTGCATTCTAGAGTGTACAGGGATATATTGTCAGCTCAGATTCAGCCAAATTCAGCAAAGTTGATTGGATGGCTCTTCAGTTTACAGATGGACAACGACTCAAAACACTGCAAAAACAACCCAGGAGTTCTTTATGGTAAAGAAGTGGAATATTCAACAATGGGCGAGTCAATCATCTGATGTCAACCCGATCAAGCATGCGTTTCACTTGCTGAAGACAACTTGAGGCAGAAAGACCCACGAACAAAGAACAACTGAAGACAGCTGCATTAAAGGCCTGGCAAAGCATCACAAAGGAGGAAACCCAGCGTTTGGTGATGTTCATGCGTTACAGACTTCAAGTAGTAATTCCCTGCAAAGGAGTCTTGACAAAATATTAAAAATGAACATTTTATTTATGATTGTGTTAATTTGTCCAGTTACATTTGACCGCTGCAGCCACAAATGGCCAGGACAGGGTGTAGGGATCAAGGGAGATGTGACAATAACCCCCCCCCCATCTGATGCCCTGCTCCTGCAGTGGGACAAGCGCGGTACAGAGCGATCTGGATGATGGAAGTGGAAGTCTGAGAAGGGAGGGATCCAAGACGTCCCATTCCGGAACTCAGCACCACTCATTTGGGCCATACCCATCCCACTCAACGAGGTAGTGAAACTCCCCTGCTACAGAATGCCATGGACCAAGTACGCCAGCTCCCTCTCGACGTCAACAGGAGACGGGTAAGCCTCCCGGACCCCGTCCTTATGGAGCGGACCCGCGACCACTGGCCTGAGGAGATCGAGTGTACCAAAGGGATTATTATGGAAACTGACAGGAAGTTTTAACCTGTAGATGACCTTGTTCACTCTCTTTAGGACATTAAATGGCCCCACAAACCGCAGCCCCATCTTCTGGC
The DNA here is from genome assembly GCA_016801145.1 of Umbra pygmaea. Lineage (NCBI taxonomy): Eukaryota > Metazoa > Chordata > Actinopteri > Esociformes > Umbridae > Umbra > Umbra pygmaea. The sequence continues at coordinate 8,537 of JACXGM010027487.1, read as the reverse complement.
AAGACAGGCGGAGGGGCAGGTTCTGGGCCAAGAGCCAGACCTGGTCACCCGGTATCAACACCAGTGCCGCAATGGAGACGTGAGCGGCGGCCCACTTCACTAGCCAGAACCACTCAGCCACCGCAGGGGCTTCAGTCTGACTCGGATGCCACAGTGCCAGGGCCGGCTGAAAACCAAACACACTAAAACGATGTGTGAGCCAAGCAGAGTAGTCCCGCAGAACAACTGGCACATACACAAGACAAGCCAAACACCGCACAGGAGAAAGCTTTGTACATAAAGCTCGCTGGATCTCTGCATCCAACTCCCACCCCACGGTTGGCACAATACAGGATGTAGGCAGAATGGGAGTGTCCTCCACTAGTCTTTACCCCATGTCATACAGGCGGGACAGTGCGTCCACTTTTACTATGTATGCGGTGGTGGACTGGCCGTCAGGAGAACCAGGATATGAGGTTTGTTTTGGCCTGAGGTGAATTGTCAACTTGACTGGTGATAATCTAGAAAGCAAGAATGAGTTGGAGAATCCACACTCATCAGGCTGCAGTGTCCTCATTCGAAGGTGCGTGCACCAAAAAATGACATCAGGTCTCTCCATGACGGACATACCAAGTGTGCGCATGCTTGGATTGCGGTCCTGTCTGTTCAAAGATGTAATTCTGCCAATGATGGGATTGCAATACATTTTTATATATTCCGTTGAGTTACATTGCTGTTCTTAAGATTATTGAGCTCATTGTGCTAGTGTCTATGTGCGATAAACAGAGCGCATTGTCCTGTACCAATCAATCTGGTTATGGTGTCAGTGGGTTGATTCCACCTGGGGAAGCGATTCCCACTGGGGCAGCCAACGCGTGTTGTATTACTATGTTCTAGATAACTAATGTGGCCAATGTTTATTAATTCAATACCTATTTCAAATAGGATAGCAAACTAACAGAATAATATGACTTGCAGTTGTTTGCAATCAGAACATGACTGAAGATACCATAAAAATAGAATGAATAGAAAGGACATAGAACTGTTTGGTGTGGTCATTCGAATAGTACACAACAAAATGGCGATTTTCAGTCAGTGGGGCCATAAAGTGTGTCGCACTCACTAGTTTGAGAGTTTAAGTTAGAGAGTATTGTAATATTAGCATTTATTGAATATATTTTGATGATTTACCAATATAATTATGAAGCAATTAAATCCAGCACTCTTCACTTCACCAACAAGGCAGGCCGCTAGTGAGTCCGCGACTTGCCGCAAATTGGTTTAACCCTTCAAGGTCTAAGAAAGATAGACGTTGAAGGGTTAATGCGGAAGTAGACCGCTAGATCATCGCAATGGAATGGTAAAAACCATAAAAATGGCTGCCGCTCTGACTATACTGCTACATTAATTTGAATTGAAATGGCCATTCTATATTTATTCTATTTCTATGGAAGTTACCAACTTAACTAATATCAGGGTGATGGAAGAACTTTCAATTATTCATTTTTTTACTGAAACTACGACATACACCCCTACCTAATAAAACAATCCTTCAGGATTTTCTATCATAATAGGATCCTATAGGACTTAGATGAAAGTTGATTTAAAAAGCTTTTGGGCTTGTTGGTATAGGATTAGCATAGGAACCAATCCAGTATTTCTGCTAGAATGCTCATAAAGGACATGGAAGTTCTTAATTTTTTTATTTAACCTTTATTAACCGGGTAAGCACATTGAGAACAATTTCTCATTTGAAATGGCGACCTGGCCAAGATAAAAGCGCCAAGGTGCAGAAGACATAAAGTTGCACATGAATAACTCAACAAAGAAGTACAGAATATATTTTTTATTTTTTTTATAATAATAAAAACAAGAATACAGTGTACAAATCTTCAGATTAAACAATCAAGAATTTGTAGTGGCAATATACTATATAGTTAATGTGATATATGGTCTGTGAGAGGTAGATATATGGTAATACAAAATGGCATTGCAAAAATAACACTAGCGTAGGCGGCGTAATGACCAAGGCTGTGGAAAAGGGAGTGTGCAAAACATACAAAGACAGCTGTGCGGGTGAGAGTGCAAAATGCATTAACAGCTGAAAAGAGTGGGTGGAGTCAACATGTGCAATGGTCTGTCAATAGATTTGACAGTAGTTAAAGGGACAGTGGATTCAAGCTTCAAGGATTTTTGCAGCAGAGAACTGGAAGGAGGAAGGTGCAGGCTTTTGTGGCAATCAGAGAGATATAAATGCTTGAATGCAGATTAAGAGATGGAGTTGCTCTGGAGATTAATTATTTTAGGTAAGGTGGGGTTTTGCCTAATAGACCCTTTTTAAATAAGATGATAACAATGTGTTTGTTGCCAGTGTGTAATGAAGGCCATCCAATTAGTGAGTAGAGGTTGCAGTGATAGGTGTTATATGGAGCATTGGTGAACATCACATTTTTGATGCAGATCTGTAAATTACATCACCGAAGTCTAGTATAGGGAGGATGGTCATTTTCAGAAGGGCTTGTTTTGCCGGAAGAGTGAAATAGGCTTTATTACAGAATAGGAAGCCAATCCTGGATTTGATTTTGGAGTGGAGATGGTTGATGTAGGCTTGGAAGGAGGGTGAAGAGTAACCACACCCCTGGTATTTGTAGTTTCTACATATTCCAGTACAGACCCGTTGAGTATGGTGATGCTTGTTGGGCAGGCAGGTGCAGAGTGTGATCGGTTGAAGAGCTTGAATACCTTTCTTTGCCCCGAGAATGAAGGCATTGTCAATGAAGGAGGGGAGGAATTCTTTTTTTTTGTCAATAGGGCCCATAGTGGATGCAGAGGAGAAATTAAAATGGCACCAGAGCTGGTACCAGATCTTTAATGTGGACTGTAATACAGGATTACCAGCGTAGTGAGAGGGGGAAATTGGGAGAGCAATTAAAGATGTAGGTGAGCATCTCTAGGTGGCACCAAGGAGTGCTTGGAGAATGCAACCAGATAGCATCTGAAAGTTGGCTGCCTAATAGTAATGAAGCTGGGAAGTGCAAGCCCTCCTCTGAATTTGCATCCCAAGTAAAGCCCTACTGACTTTGGGTAACTTTCCTCCCCAAATGAATGAAGTAACAGCCTGATTGACTTAAAGAAAGAGGGGCCAGAACAACAGGATAGACTGAAAAAGGTAAAAAAAAACAATGGCAAGCTATTTATTTTAACAGCATTAATCATTCCTATAAGTGACAGAAGTAAATTACCATAGCTTTGAAAATCAGCCTTCATCTGAGTTGGGCTGTGTGATTGGGCTGACTTTACACATAGTCGAATGGACATGTACAAACATCCTCGATAGATCATATAATCCTCTTTTTTATTAAATTGGCATTTATTCTATGCACTACGAGGAATGAATTAGCAGGAGTAATGCACCTGCACCATAAGACCCATTAATTAAAGGAAAATTCCAGAGTACCTTAGATTGATTATGATGTCATATACAGTGCTTTTTCTGCCATTTTTTCCAAAAACAGATGAGAGTTCTGTTCGGGTGCTTCTAATAATAATAATAATAATATGTTTATTTTTTATAGTGCCTTTCAAGAACCCAAGGTCACTTCACAAAATGATGCAAACAGTTAACAGACAGAAGGACAGGCAGTCTGCTTATTATTAGAACAAGCAAAAAAGCAAATGGAGACAACAAATGAAAAAGACAACATGGAGGGCAGAGAAATAAAATGATAATTATTTACTGAGCGTAGTGAAAATATCAACCGTAAATCTCAGAATTTCTCCCAAATTACATTCTCAAGGAACTATTTTGAAAACCTAAATTACGTTATATGCCAACATATTTAGGGTGTTTTTATGTTTGAACTGCACGTTTTGTTATAAGGCTATATTTGTACTTCAATTACGTTGCTCCGGTACATTTCGTTTAGCGGATTTATGCGAGAACATTCCATAGCGTTCAAAATTATATTGCAACATTCACAGTTAAGGTTAGGTAGGAGGATACTAACGGTTAAGGTTAGGCATGAGGTTACTAACGGTTAAGGTTAGATATGACGTTACTGAGGTTAAGGTTAGAATTAAGGTTAGGGTTAACATTACAAAAACCGACAATCGCCTGTATGCATGACGCAAGCAATGTAGAACAAAACACACACAAAGTGCCGGTCTGGATTTGAACTCGCGAACACTGGCATGGAAGTCGCAGATTTATACGCCCATCCACCATCCCCGACCTCCGCCCTAGCAAAAAGTATGCTATTTACATGCTACGTCATGATCTTCATATGTTCATATTGAACGTTATTCGAGTGTTCAATTTAGTTCCCTACAAATGTAATTGACCCTCTCATACGTTCATATTTGACATATTTCGGTTTTACTAAATAGTTCCCTTAGAACGTATTTAATGTGATTTAGGGCTGGAAAATATAAGTTTCAAGTTGAGATTTGAAAATCTGTAGGTTTGGGATGGCACGAAGATCAGAGGGCAGCTTATTCCATAGCTTAGGGCCTACAACACTAAAAGCCCTACCACCCACAGTAGAGAGTTTATATCTGGGTACAACAAGCAGATTGTCAGTGCTAGATCTAAGGGTCTGAACAGGAACATATGGTTGCACTAACTCAGCGAGGTATTTCGGTGCAGGGCCGTGACAGGCTTTATAAACTAGGACTAAAAGTTTAAACTGGATGCAATTAACCACAAGAAGCCAGTGCTTCTGTTCGGTTTATGGTGAAATACCACAAGGTCCAGAATTCAATGCGAACTTTGCACCTGTTTCCAAGGGGTAAGCAAGCATCTGGAAAGCATACCTCCTAGGGGGAGATTCTGAGGCTAACAAGGCACCACCTTCCATTAGCATTCCATAGACTCCCATTCATTTTCGCATCACTTTAACAGCAAATAAATTTACAGCTAAAGTGTTTAAAGACTCTATTTGTCCATTGTTTATTTCTAAAGAGCACATCAATGTATAAAAAGCTCCATTACCTTGTATCTCACGTTATGGCCATGTGGCAGCCGTTTTTGTAAAAATAGGCTAACGACTGTGTCATAACCACGCAACTTTCTGTCACACAGTAGAGAAATTGACGTGTAGTCCAGGAGAACTTGCAGGTAATCGGGGGACATGGAGGCATACAGTCAAGAGAAAAGCTCATAGAGTCCATGAAAAGCATTGAAACAAAATATTTGCTTCCTACCCTCATGGACAACAACTACTCAAGCTCTCCGTCTCAGCAAGAAGCAAGATTCGGAATGATTTAGATTTCTTTTGTCACAGCTACCAGAAGACTTTCAACTTTCAGAAAAGTTGCTCACGTCAAATCTATGTCATCAAGCTCAGTTTGAGGCTGCGCAGTACGCTCAGCCACCACCGGAAAGTACACTTAGATGCCTTTATTAGGAATTATTAGTGGCGTAAACTCCAGGGCTACAAAAAAAAGGTGAGGCCTTTATTTCATAGTTTTAATAGTATTCCAATGCATTTCATTGTGATTTTATATATTTCTAATACTTCCCTTTATAAGGTGTGCCCATAGTAAGTGATAGTTGTGTCGATTACAATATTACTTGTCAGTGGGTGTGATTAATACATTTATTAACATATTGATAGATACTTAAAGTGTCACTCAAGGTGCAGGTATAAGGCATCCCTTTAGTCTGAACATATTAATAGTAAGTATAATGCTTTATATATGAACATTCCATCACATGCCCTGCGAGTTGCTTCAGTGATGTTGAATTTAGTGTAAGCTATAAAGATACTGGCTGGACAAAGCTCATAATATTTTCAACTGGTCACAATATATTCAGAGAGGTATATGCCCTGTCTGGCATTAGTAGGTACAGATTTAACCATATTCTGTCACCATTACATTTCAAAATGAAGTTGAAATGATCACACAATAGCACAAGAGACATGCTAACTAGCTTAGCCTTGGGCTACTAGCTATCAAAACACCAAACTGATAATATTGATTAGATAATCTTCTGATATGAGCTATATAATGCCCTTCAGTAGGTACTATACAGATTTAACTATAATCTGTCACTGATACATTTCGAAATTAAATGGAAATTATCACACAATAAGCACAAATTAGATGCTAAATCATTGACTTCCACTAGGCAGCTAATGTCAGGTCTTTTAAAACAGTTTGAATGATAATTGCATTCCAAGGAGATCAATCACGTATCTGGTTAACATTTCTACATGTTTATCAATATTCTGTAAACATTTATTATTCATTTTACAGCTATATTTATAACTATTTACACAAAATCCAAAGATTACCTGTTAGTGATACACTGCCTGGGCCAAAAATATTTTGTCCTTGTCAGTGTGGAAACAGATTTACTCATCTTCTTGGCTGGAGATGGTTGAATGCAAATACATTTCCTTGTCCGACTCTTAACAACGAAAAGTTTTCTGTCTCTGTTGCCATCGAGAGCTTGACCCCCGTGGACAGCAACAAAACAGCGGCTATATTGATTCAACTGATAAAGTTGGGCAGTAGCCCTTCCCATAGTTCTTCCTTATTGTATTCCAGCTCAAACATATGGTTGGATATTACTAATCAATAACACTTGATCAAAGTTTAAATTGTCCTGCTCTTCAAGTAAATCCTCACTTGCACTCGCCATTGTTGAAAAAATCCCTTCTGTACGTACACACCGCCGCCGACTTGAGCTATACGAAGCTCTGACCGTCCGTCAAAGGACGCTTGTCAAAAGAGCACGGGGAAGCTTTTGATGCTTTGGCCACTCTGACATGGCAGGACATTCACATCAAGCAAGGAAGACTAGCAGACGTACTTAAATTCCGATTGGTTGACTGTTGTTTGCCGCTGAATCGGGTCATAGCTCATTAACTTAAAGTTGAACAAACTTCAACCATCTGCTTAACCCTTTGGTCGCTCAACACGCCCAACACGCCCCAAAAACGCAACACAGACTGATTTACCAGTCTTTGCAGCTGAGAGAACTGGCTTCCATTGAAAATGAATTACCTCGTGTAACTTTGAAGCTCAAGTCGGCGGCGGTGTGTACATATAGTAACTCTTCATATTTAGCTATGATGCTGTTTATGGAATAATGAAATGCGTACTATTCCCGCACAGAGTGTGCAGTTTTAGTATCCAATCATCACTTTATTCAGGGGCGTGATGAGAACAGATACGGAGGTCAACTGATCTCTGTAAGTTTTTGAGTTCACTCGCCAGTGACATCACTGAAAAGTGAACTCAAAAACTTACAAAGGCCAGTTTAGGGAGTTCAGAACACATTGAAAATGTGTTTTTTGTGACTATGATGTTGGAAAAATGACCGGGAAAATGATTTTGAGGTGTTTGAGGGCTGGAGTGTACCTTTAACCTAAATAAAAAGCTGCAAACAAATATTGCTGTCAGATAAAGCTATTAGAAAGCAGATCCAATTGGAGAATTTTATTAATGTTTCAAACAACAGATGGAATGCAGCGCAAAAGCACACAAAAATACACCAAAACTCATGAAGCTAGATTCAGAAACTGTCACAGTCGTGGTGGGGTGGTGAGGGAAGGGAGACCAGATGCAGGGAGATGGTGTTCTTTGTTTTATTTAGAACATGCTTCAAAACAAATAAACCTAAGCCAGTTTTGTCTACTAATTAAACAGGGGCGCTTGTGAAGCCCAAAACAAATTATCTGTGACTAGGAAGTACAAGGTGGCACCACTAAACGTGGCCACACTGAATGAGTTTTGACATCGTTTAAATAGATTTACCCTTCACAGGACGATTAAATTAGAACATATTAACGCAGTGGGTCACAAACCCGTTCTCTGTATATACATAGGTTTAAACCCTCAATACGAAAATAATTAGTATATAACGCAATACCAAGCAGAGAGAGTAAAGTAAGCTTTTTGTAATTTACCCGACAGAATAACCAACAGTCCAACAATGACAGGGGTATTAACCCTAAATGATGCGCACCATCCTCTGGGGCAGCTAAATCTACATAGCTTACCTGATTACTAAACACCAACCGGTGTGGGCTAATCACCTAATCACGCTTCTAATGCGTAATGATAAACTACCCAAGTGAACAGGCAATATAGACCAGTGCCCAGAAGGTGGTGCACCAAACCCAAATAGACAATAATACATAAATCAAACCTAACCCAAATATACATTTAAACAGTCTTTATGCACGACTACACATTAATGTTTAAGGTTCAGGGGCGGACTGGCCATCGAGGGATCAGGAGTTTTTCCGAACGGCCGGTTGATTCCGGGCTGAACGAGCCATCATATTTTATTTTGACAGCCGGTTGGCCAGTTACAGTCCTGGACGTATTAAAACAGGTAACAGTAGGCTGAAATGTATGGAAAGCCATTTTTGTCAATATTAAATAAATAAATATGGCTATGAAATAAGTCCTGAAATAAATAAATGACACAATAAATATATAAATATTTAAATATAAATATATAAACGCAGTCCAATAAAATATTAAATTGTTTTTTATTTCATAATGGTGTTTTTCAAAGGAAACCTTTTATTTATTTCAGGGGA
>JACXGM010027486.1:0-14464 GCA_016801145.1 Umbra pygmaea | reverse complement strand
GGTCCTCAAACCCTTCCATAAAGGGCCTAGTGTATGCTGGTTTTTGGTCTTTCCCTTCAATTAGAGCATAATTAGGACCTAGACTGCCAGGTGAGGGGAGATACTAACCAATTAGTGAGCTACTCCATCAGGCTTGTACAAGGTAAAAGCAAAAACCTGCATACACTAGGCCCTCCATGGAAGGGTTTGAGGACCACTGATCTACAGTATCTCACAAAATTGAGTACACCCCTCACATTTTTGTAAATGTTTGATTATAACTTCATGTGACAACACCAAAGAAAAGACACTTTGCTACAATGTACTCACTTTGAGTTATTTTGAGGGTAGAGCAAATTTACGCTGTTATACAAGCAGTACACTCATTACTTTACATTGTAGCAAAGTGTAATTTCTTCACTGTTGTCACATGAAAAGCTATAATCAAATATTTACAAAAATGTAAGGGGTGTACTTTTGTTAGGTACTGTATATGTAAGTTGTAAGTTTATATTGATATTGTGGCTCTGATGTGTTTGAGCTCTTCTTACAATTCCAATAATACTGTCATAACCATGTATTATTGTCACGATACTGTATTATTGCGAGAGCTCGACCGATATATCGGCTGGCCGATATTATCGACCTATATTAGGCATTTTCCAAACTACCGGTATCGACAATTATAATGGCCGATAAATGAATATTAAAAAAATATTTATTATTATTTTATTTTTTTAAACTGCCTCTGCTGAACTGTGGCTATTGAGGACTGACTGATTCCATAAACTACCTCATATACTGTATATAGTTTATATTTTTTCTGTTATATATATTTATATATATTTTATATATATTTATCAGAACTTATAGAATTTAACAGAATATTCTTTTCCAGTCTTGTTCAAAGTTTTCTATTTATGAAGCTACTAATTCTAATACTGGTAACTTAGATTTGTTGTTGTGTTTTTGTTAAAATTACTTTACGTTTCATCTTAAATAAAATGTGTAAAAATATAAACTTATCAGAACTTTAATATTTTCATTTTCCTCTGTTCTGTTGTGACAATAAAATATTGTCAGTATGTTTTGATCCCTTTCAGTCCGTGTCTCACCATGCGGTTCTGTATTCGGCAGGCTCCATGAAGAGATCAATGACTTCTATAAGTACATTTCCCCTCGGGTGGAGGAAGAGGACATGAGGCTGGAGGTGGTGGACAGGATCCAGAAGGTCATCAAAGATCTGTGGCCGTCCGCTGTGGTAAGATCTCACACATTAATGATCCACATCCTTCCGCACACTGGGTGTGTGTGGGTGTGTGTGTGTGGGGGGTGAGTGGGTGTGCGGGGGGGGGGGTGTCTGTCATGCTACACATCTCAGACTGGGTGTGCGCACACTTCACATGGAAACCCGACTAGTCTATTGACTTACACATGAAGAATTTCCCCGCGATACATGTCTCGAGACGGTTCTGCACAATTGCGTTTACATTTCCAAAGCTCCAGGTACCTCGGGAGACCGCATGAAATGTAGCTGCTATTCTATAGAGACCCGCAAGTTTATAAGTTTAATTTTACCTTGTCTTGTGGCCTTTCTGAGGCTATAATAACAACAATGTTGTGCCAGGCAGATTGCCCATGCACTACGCCCATGTATTACACACCTGCTTGCCTAAATAGTGGAGTCCATGCATTTTGCCCCTGATCTAAATAAAGCCCATGCATTATGCCCCTGATCTAAATAGGATAAAGCCCATGCATTATGACCCTGATCTAAATAGGGTAAAGCCCATGCATTATGCCCCTGATCTAAATAAAGCCCATGCATTATGCCCCTGATCTAAATAAAGCCCATGCATTATGCCCCTGATCTAAATAAAGGCCATGCATTATGCCCCTGATCTAAATAGGGTAAAGCCCATGCTTTATGACCCTGATCTAAATAGGGTAAAGCCCATGCTTTATGACCCTGATCTAAATAGGGTAAAGCCCATGCATTATGACCCTGATCTGAATAGGGTAAAGCCCATGCATTATGACCCTGATCAATTGCAAAAAGCCCTGCCCAGTATGGAGAATTAAGGGAAATTCAGCTGGTTTAATGCTTATAAAAAGGCCATTTATGAGCCCTTAGAAACACTCTTATTGATTCACAAACTCATAAGGGTATTTGGCTTGAATCCGGATGCATAAATAACATTTTGTTACTTTGTAATTTTTTTCCTTTTCTCATGACTGATAGTAATGATTTGCTTGCAGAAAAAGATATTTAGGACAGCAACTCAGTTTTAAATGAACTTACATTACTCCTTCTTCAGACTATTTTTACCTTATGTTGACACACATCTGTATGTTTTTCACAGGTTGAAGTGTTTGGGAGCTTCAGTACTGGCCTCTATCTGCCTACCAGGTAAGATGTTTGCTTCAGTTAAAGCTGAGCTACAGTACATAGGATTTTTTTTTACCAGTTCCTGACATTAACTGGGGCATGTGAAATAGCGAAATTAAACTTGGCATTTCTCAGTGTGTGTGTGTGTGAAAGTTGACAAATCCTCTGTTCAAATTAAGTTGCTGCATAGCTCTGACCTCTTCTACTTTGTTTTCTAGTGACATTGATCTGGTGGTGTTTGGGAACTGGGATAACCTGCCACTTTGGACCCTGGAGGAAGCCCTGCGGAAGAATAAAGTGACGGACGAGAACTCTATCAAAGTGCTGGACAAAGCCACAGTACGTTGTCTGTGTGCCATAACTAGGGCTGTCACGATTATGAAATCTTGCTGACAATAAATTGTCACAAATAATTGCGATTAACGATTTAATTGTCTATTTTCATTTTAGGCCAATACTACATGCACAGCCAATCCTCTTCTTTGCATGCTAATTCGTTTTGTATTGAACAGCTGCATTTATGACAAGGCTATATAATAGGGGTGGAACGGTACATGTATTCGTATTGAACCGAAACTGTACGGGTGTCACTGTTCGGTGCATGAATTTACACCTAGAATACACGGTATAAAATAAATTAAATTTGCATGCAATAAGTAATTAATGTAATGCGGATCTCCTGTTAGATACGCGGGTTGTTTATGGACACCGAATCTGTAGCCCCGCCTTAGCTCTGAAGCTAAGTAGCCGAGCTCCACCTATGCAGTTATTTGTCAGGTCGACGGTCCGGTGAGTGAGTCAGAGAGCAGCACTAAGGACGAGTATGGGGAGTGGTGGCATCCCACAAGAGTTAGAGTAACCGCTGACCTCTGAGATCGCAAGTTTGGGAAAACTTCGGTTTCCCAGTAAGTTACAGTCATAGATTATATATAACAATTACAGTAGTACAGGCGATAGAGTGGTGGATAAGATGAGAACTGTGTGTCAGCATTGTTCAGCAGTTTTTGGGTATGCGAGTGGAAATGCATCTAACATGCTAACGGATATCCTATGCAATCACCCAAATGTGCTAGCTCAGGGCAGAGACTGTATGACGCTAGATGGTACAGCTTGAGACGTGCACAATAAATTGCATTCTGCATTTTTGTTTAGCTTTCCCTCCATTGTATCTAACAGTGATTTCTGAACCGAGGTAAGAACCGAACCGTGACTTCTGTGTACCGTTCCACCCCGACTATATAACAGGGCTGCACAATTAATCAAATTTTTATCATGATCACGATTTTGGCTTACCACGGTCAAATTTTCATCAAGCACGATTATCTCGCGACTAAATATTTGTACAGTTGGAAAGAGGAAGATCAGCTGAAAAGAATGAGTGGTGGATCATCCCTGTGGGTTAAACCGTTTTATTTTGATGCCCATATTTGTACATTAGCAGGAATGATGTGAAAGCAGTTATAATTAGCCTATGCGATGACAAAATGTATTTGGTTAAAATAAACAAATAGTTGTGATTTCAATATTGATCAAAATAATTGTGATTATCATTTTGGCCATAATCGTGCAATATATTTAGACATTGAAAGCACTTGTATTAAGCCAGGCACAATAGCCTTAAATCACGTGTGTGTTTTTATAATAATACAAATAATAATAATAATAATAATAATAATAATATATATCTATTAAAAAAGTATATGAAATTTAAGACCTCTAGTAATTAAAATCAAAAGAATAGGCTTTGAAAACATTACCCTTTGGAAATATTACATTAAATTATGTTAGAACATTGTTAAATAATTGTTTACCATTTTTAACAATATTCTAATGGTTTATATATTCTTATGTTTAAAAAAAATTCAGTGTACATTACTTTCATGGCTTTTATTTTGAAGGCGCAGCTATATATCCACTGTTCCAGCTAAGGGCTACTGTGGCTGCGTTATTATAGCTATTTGACAAAAGCCTACACAATAGCCAGGAGAATGAAATCCAGCGTCGTATTTTCCAAGTTATTAGGTTTTGTTTTTTATTTGTCCTAATACCAAATGTGTTCACAGTGGGGCAATTGTGTTTATCCCTAAATCCATGTTGTTAATAAAGTGTGCCGATGGCAATGTAATCGCAATGTTAATAACAAATAGTTTGCATGTGCATTTTGATGTTAACCTGTCGTTGTGCTACACATAGCTTAAACAAACCATTAAATATGTATAGGCTAATAACTTTGTGTAGACTTGTGTGTAATGGAAAAAAGTAGGTGAAGACATTTAGGATAGGGATTAATTATTTTATAAAGTTAATATGAAATTGGCGAAAACAATGCTACATTTGTAAGCAAATTATCTATTTATTTACTGTAAAAACTGTTTTAAACTGGCTTGAATAATTTTTTAAAGTTTTTTTTAGTTGGTCAAGTCTTTATGGAATAAATAGGTGATGGAAATGAGTTTGTCAAATAAATAGTAATGCCCTGACAATTGTTTGGTTGGATTGCATCGCACGACAATTCTAAACTAATATAAACGTAACGAAAGTAGCAATTGATTCTACACAACATCCTCTGGGGCTGTCAAAAAGCACTTGGGTGATTATGTATTAACTGTGACATGCCTCGTCATAGCCATAAGTGACAGCACGTGTAAGTCCTTCGTCATAAACGCTGTATTTTCTGTGGTTCCAGGTACCCATCATCAAACTGACTGATCACTCCACTGAGGTAAAGGTGGACATCAGCTTCAACGTGAAGAACGGTGTCAAAGCTGCCCTTCTCATTAAAGACTTTAAAAAGGTAAGGAAATCAAGCATCTATTGGTCAGGGTATATTTACACAATGCAGTTCTGTGAAAGACCTAGCCAGTGAAACTGGCTTGTAGGGCCCTATAAAATCTTTAATGGGCTAAGAACGGTCGACATCATGTCTACACCATGATGGGTTCAAGCCTGACCATATGTTCTTTGACTTTCCCCGGGCCTACTGCATAGCGCTGCCTCAGATTTGGGTTAGATATGTCAGATGATCTGTTTCCATGTCGCTGTCTAGTGACTCCTTGTGTTCAGATCGGGCGCCTGTTAGGGCTGTGCGATAATTAAATATTTATCGTTATCGAATTTTGGAAAATAATATCGAGAAGAATATCCCATATCGACATATCGCGATAACAGCTAGTTTTTTTCTGAAACAAAGAAACATTCATCAAATGAGGAGTATTTCATATTGCTTGTAGTTCAGTTTTACCTGAAACTTCTAAATATAAATATAACAAGGTCAATACATTTTTTTGTATGTATTGCTTTTATTTGTTCATAGAGCAATAAATACACTTTGATGTAATGCAGTCACAGCAGGTCCTTTTACATTTGAATATATCGTCAAGCATATCGTATCGAAAAAATATCTTATCGTGATATCATTTTTTGGCCATATCGCCCGGCCTTAGCGCCTGTAGATTAAATCGCAGAAGTGTAGTCGGTGAACATAATCATCCCATTCTTTTGGTTCCCCCCTCAGAAATACCCCCTGCTTCCGAAGCTGGTTCTGGTGCTGAAACAGTTCCTGCTCCAGAGGGACCTGAACGAGGTGTTCACTGGAGGGATTGGTTCCTACAGCCTCTTCCTGATGGCTGTGAGCTTCATGCAGGTGGGACCTCTTCGCACGGCATTGTCTACAGTTAGACACCTTTGATTTTCTCTAAGATGATGATGATAGGCTGTTCGCTTTACTTTGAATGTATTTACAACTATAACCTGTGGACTGTGTATAAATGACAGCCCATCTTAAGAGAGCAAATTTCATTAGACCGTTCTCTGCTCTGTTGTTTTTTTGGCCGTATGTGATAACAAAGTTCTAGTTGTGGTTCTAGGTTTTGGCATTGGAATCTTATGCTTTAGTGTCTTGACATGAGCTGCTAAGGACTGTCAATGCCAGTAAAGTAGGCCATCATGAGGCTGAGTAAGCAGAATAAATCAAGCTTTGTGAATACTATTTGTATGGTTTGTGGTTTATTGTTCAGAATCAAAAACCCACTTGTGAGCAAAGAAATAGCGACCGACCTGGTAGACTGCAGAAGACGACTGTTGTGGATGACAGAGCGAAGCTTTTACTAGAGAAGAAGAAAAATGTTTTAACTGGAGAAGGTGGAGAATTGGTTTATTATCCAAAGCAGACCACCTCATTTGTGAAACAGGTCAGAGGCAGGGTTATTGCTTGGGCATGTATGGCTGCCACTGGAACCTGCTCACTTGTCTTCATTGATGATGTGACTGTAGGTGGGATCTGAATGATGAATTCTGAAGTGTACAGAAACATGATTAGATGTCAGTCTGCCCTGCAGCAGGACAATGATCCCAGAAATACAGCTACAGCAACCAAGGTGTTTCAGGGCCAAATAGTAGAATATTCTTAACTGGCCATCAATCATCGGACCTGAATTCAATCGAGCATTATCTGCTGATTTAAAGGTCTCATTAAACAGAATTATAATTTGTACAGCTACTTTTGGTCCCCTGAAATGGAGCGACTGTATACAATGGGATGTAATTCCTAGCAATTTAAATACCCTCAAATTAAAGGAATCTTATGTTCATCATTTCAAATTCAATGTGCTGGATGTACAGAACCAAACTGAACAAACTTGTGCCACTGTCTAAAGTTATGGTTTTCGCTGTATTTGACTCTTGAAATGTTGCTTGTTTTGTTTTTTATTTGATAACTTTGTCATGCTCTGCTGGTTGTTTTAGCTTCATTACAGAGAAGATGCCTGCAGCCCCAACGCCAACTTGGGTGTTCTTCTTATTGAGTTCTTTGAGCTGTACGGACGCCATTTTAACTACTCTAAAACAGGCATTCGGATTAAAGATGGAGGCAGCTACGTGCCAAAAGACAAAGTTTGTCAGAGCAAGGACCTCTACAGGCCCTCCGTACTCTTCATCGAGGACCCACTCGCACCAGGTAACAGGGTTTTCTCTTCAGCATTGCTACATCTTAGTTCTCGTTTTAGTGGAGTCAGACTCTTAAACTGTAACATCGGTCAACTTTCGAACGAACTGTAGAAATCCATTCCGCATTTTGTAGGCTCTGATGAGCTGTGAACGAAGTCTGAAATGTGGCAGTTAATTTGCAAAAGGAAATTATCTAAGCATGCCCTTTGCCTATTTCAGAGAACGACGTTGGCCGCAGCTCGTATGCTGTGATGCAAGTAAGGCAGGCCTTTGACTACGCCTACGTAGTGCTCAACCATGCTGTGTCACCCCTTGCCAAATACTACCCCAATAACAAGACAGAGAGGTGAGAGTCTTTTGGGGTGTTGTCTGTTGAATGCTTCTGATATTTTAACCACCTCAAACAGGTTATTTTATGGCTGTAAAATGTCTTCTTTCTTTGACACCAGTATACTGGGACGAATAATCCGGGTGACCAAGGAAGTGGCTGAATACAGAGACTGGATCACCAAGGTCTGGGGCCCACACTCTCTGAACAATCCTGCTCTTAACGGTATGTCCTGTAGGGATATGACTAATGGACAATTTACCTTAACATTTAGCTGCAAATGTTATTTTTACATGTTTTTTTGTGAATTCCAATTAAGTTTGTGCTTTATACTTGTTGGTGTCCAATCACAATGTCAATCAAAGCAAAATTGAGTTGGGGGGGTTGTTAGGTATTTATAGTTATGGATCTAATTTTCATTGAATATTTGAAACTTTCACATCGTTCATGTGTGGTGTGATAGTCGTTCTCTGATCTCCAGTGTTGATAGTAATTGTTTTATAGTGGCTCTGTTTCAGTAAGCCAGGGGGCAGAGTTCCTACTGCTGGTCGATTGGAAATAAACACATTTTTCATTCATTTAGTTTGTTATATATCTACTTTTATTTAAACAGACTTGGCATGGGTGAAATTAGATTGAACTCTCCTGCTCATGGACAGAATGACAAAGCTTTTCACCTTGGTGGTCTGGAGGTTGAATTTGTCTTGCTGTGCTGCTGTAGGGAAAGCTGTCACCTTGTTGGTGGAGCCTCAGCAGAGTGATGAGTGTAATAACAACATGGCTGCTGAGGTGACTGCAGCTGCAACGGTCAGTCAGGGCTCCAACCACTCTTCCTCACCCTCTTCATCTCCCATGTCATCACGATCCCCCACGGTATCCAGTTCCAGCGACGCTGTAAGTTCAGTCACAATCCAGACACTGCGTGGGCTCATTGAACATTGAACTCAGAATTTTACAAAATCCTAATCCAATGCGACTACTGGTTGTTGTCCTGATTCAGCGCGGTGTGACCGTTTGTCCCCAGGACTCTGACGTGACGCCCTGTAAGACTGTGAAGCAGCAGCTGAGGAAGGGGTCCGGCACACAGTCCTCAGCACTGGATCAGAGGATACAGATCCCCCCCCACAGCCCTCCTTCTGCCAAGAAAGGGAAAAAGGTGTGCTCCGCTTGCTAAATTCCACTGACTTACTGGAGCTAAAAATACTAAATGCTACAACACACTGTACCTGAACGAGTTCACTCTATGGCAGTGTTTCTCAAACTCTTTCTGCCATTCCCCACATTGGAGGTAGGAAAGGGTTCCGAGCCCCACCTGTCCGCAATCGCCCCAACAAAATGGTTAAAAACTAGGCTTTAAGTTTTACTGTTATAATTAATTTTATTAACATCCTACTTTAAAAACATAACCTCAAATAACAGCATTAACTTTGAAATAGAGAAAACAAAAGGTATTATATTATCACTGTGCATGAAATAAGATTGTGTTTATAAATAAATAATAATAATAATGTAGTGTTTGCATTTTGCCCTTGATAACATCAAATTTAGAAACTGAGAAAATTAAATTGTGGACTAGTTGCACTTTGCTTCATTTTGTCACTTTGCAAACTGCATCATGAACAAACAAAATTGACAAAAAAATGAATAACCTCGTTCACTATTTAAGTGGCTGTAATGAGCCTGTTTTGCAGGACTTCTTTTTCCAAATGAGGTTGTATGCTTGATACTGCCACTCTCAAATCATGCTCAATGTTAAGATGAGATCTCCGACGTCCCAAGTCTCCCGGATGTGCCGGGAGTTTCACGCATTTTAAGACGCTCACATATGATAGGCTTTACAATATCCCAGACATAAATTTTTTGTTTAAAGAAAATCAGTGCCTATGATATTGTATATAATTTGCGGGCGTTAGAAAGTCGCGATTACAATGCGGGACACTTTCAGGATATCCCGGAGACTTGGGATGTCTGAATCTGTATTTTGTGTTCAGTGAAGCAACAGCAGAAAATCCCATCTCACAGACATAAGATGTAGCAAAGGGAAAAAAGACTGGTCAGATTCCTCTGTTCAAACCAGAATCTCAGTGTCTGACCTGGAAACCTCAGCGAGTGGAGTCGCTCGTAATCTCATTGAATTGCTCCTCTCCTGCAAAGGATAATCGCGTATGAACCAATCATATCCTATCTTAACCAATCAAAGCACGATGGAAGCATTGCCTCCTCTCACATAACTTCACCTGCGCAAATCGCTGTTGGACAGTGTTACTTTCTAAAAACAAGTAATTTTTACATTTTGTAATGTCACATTTTTTAATATTTGTGTTTTATTTTTTAAATATCGATTGTCTCATCCAGTTGTTTTGAGGAGACTTGCTCCCCTTGCCAGCCTTCATTTGCATAATAGCTTTTGATTATGATGGAGAATGTTTAAAAATTGTGCTTGGCTTATTTTATCCTGCCATCGAGCCACAGAATGCACATATGGCTCGCGAGCATTTTGTAAAGCTATGCTCACGAGCTTAGAGGTTCCCGACCGCTGTTGTAAGCAGACAGTTTGGTCACATTATGAATATGAAATTAGCGTACTGATATGAACATATTGTATTTCATTTTTACAATGAGCAGAATAATTACAACAAAAAATATAGGCGGCATGCAGTGTCAGAATGAGCCACCCATAGCAACGCGTCATAGCAACGGCACTGACACGTAACATATTAACGTGAATTTTCAGCACGTTGTTACTGTTTTGGTCAAGTTTTCATGTTAATTATAATTCAAACTCTGTTTTAAGGCTTACACTTAAATGTGTTGTTTTATTTTGAGTGTATGGTCAATAAATAAAGGAATTACTTGAGATGGGAACAAAAATGACAGAATTTCCTCCCGTTTGTCGTGCCCCACTTGGCAATTCTCTATTCCCCACCATAGTTTGAGTAACACTGCTCTAGGGTTAAGAGGTTACCTCTTCATAAGATGGGGAGGACTTCAAACAGATGATACATGGCTTTTAGCTCTATTGATGGGCACATTAGTATCGCCTCACATTAGTATCTGTGTGAAGCAACTCCATCGGACGAATAGCAGACAATACCATGCAAAAAGTAATATTTTAAATTTCGTTTGGGGGTGCTGAGCCCACACGAGAGGAGGATGCAGCACCCCAACACTTACCTCCCGTTGCTATGGTCACCACATAGGATGGTGTCAGTATAGTGATGCTGGCCCACAGGGTTGGGGACCAATTCTAAATTTAGTCTGTTTGAAATTCCCTACAATTTCAAAAGGAGTCGAAGTCATGTAAATGTACTTTTGTCATTATAATATGGTTAAACGTAACATCCCCAGGACACTGTCAGTCAGTGGTTTGTAGGATTTTCCTACTTTGCCTGGAACCTGGGATTTGGGATAGATAATCTATTCTGCCACGTCCCACTCCAGCAACGCCTTGTGTGCAGATCGGGTAAATTAAATCTCGGAAGAAAAGTTGGTGAGTGTAATCATCCCATGATCACACATGATCTGATTAAAGGCTTCTGCGTTGGATGGGCCAGTGTGAAAATGAATTGGCCAGCTTGGCGAGATCTGTTTGGATGAACCGTATGTGCACACATTACTGTCCCGCATCTGTCCAAGGAGCTGCTGACAAGGCAGGGTTAGAGTGAAATTGGACAAGAACAATTGGGAGGGGAGAACCCACAAGAAGAAAGTAACATCCTGTCCCTGTGGTGGAGTTGCTGACAAGGCACGGTTGGTAGGGGAGAAAATAAACAAATGGTGGCTACGCACTAAAAAACATTGCTATGCACAAATATTAAAGTGAAATACTAAATAGAATAAAGTTCTGAATATTACAATGTCATGTTTAGAACATCTGAATTTATACATCTTTGCTGTTTTTAAAGACGTGTCTGAGTGTTCTCAAGCTTTTGTTCATTTTTTTACTGGCTCATTGTCATGAGCTACATCCTTTCGGATGGAATTTCTCCAACGAAACCATTTGTTCACTTCTAAAACATGGTATTTACATTCAAATTAGACTTGTTTGAATCATCTCCTTTAACCATGATATTAATATAAAAATAGTCTCTGCTACATAAACCCTCCTAGTGACAGACATGTTTACCTCTGCCAATCAGTCTACTTATCAAAAATGTGCCCGTCTTGTTTTCCAGGCCAGGTCGTTTTGGTCATCCAGTAAGAAATCCTATTCAGGCACCCCACAGCAGAACACCGCGTCTGACAGTAAGATTCACCAGAGCAGCAAGCCACACCACCAAGGCAATGTCAAGAAGAGGAAACCACAGCAGCGCACAGAGGCCCAGGACCTCTGCAGATAGGGCTGTTTGGGCTGCTCTGCAGCAGACTGACTGAACCCGACTGCCCTACTTCTGCTACCAGACCTAGCTCTGAAGAGGGTATTAAGGATCTTCTTCTTAGTTGTGGAGGGGCACTTTTTTTTTATAGCTATAAAATAATCTAAAATGTAAACAGTAGGGATGTCAGGGTATTAGCTCCCTGAACTTGAACAGCAGATAATCATGAAGGATATGCTCATTTGCGTACTTCATATAAATGCATTCTTCAATGGGGCAACACAACACATCCAGTACCGGTCTCTTCCCTTTAACCACAGCGCCAGCTACTGGTCTGGAGGAATGACTGGGAAGTGTCTGAGAAACTTGAGGTGAATTTTAAAGAGCAATACCTTGAACCTTTGCTTGTGAATGTTCATCAGCAAGAAAAGTGTGTATATATAAAAAAGAGAACAAAAGATACAAATTACAAAAAAATATTATATAGAAAAATCCTACACTCTGTCAGAATTGAGAAAACAACGTCTGCATGGATTTTGTGGATTTCTTTCTATTTTTTGATTATATGTAAAGAGATTATACAAGCATTTGTACATTAAAAGAAAAACATACAAAAAAATATTTGGATAAAGGAAAAAAAATATTAATTATTCTGGGCTTTTATAGGTTAATTACGATGTCAGCCCATGTATATGTGTGAATTTTCAAGCTTATTGACTGCATAATGATGGCTTACGTTTTAAACAAATCTTTTTCATTTATCTGGCTACTCCCTTTGTGTCAACCTTTGTCACAGATGACACGGCCATTTTGGATGCACAACCAGTTTTAGATGTTGAACTTTGCTACAGTGATGTACACACAGGCTTACTGGTGTAGTGTGCATACAGATCTAATGGTCAATGGTTGCAGATAAGTCCCTCACGCACTGCTCCATACCACAAGTGGTACATTGAGTTCACAAGTTTTGGGAAGTCCCTACTTCCCTACCAAATGATCAGGTAAAGAGAGTTAATATCTTAACAGTTACCTATGAAAGAAATAGAAAGAGTAAAGAAAATATCAATCATGGCTTTGGTAATATATGAACTCCCTTTACCTGATCATTTTGGTCGTAAGTAGAGACTTCCCAAAACTTGTGAACGCAGAGTACTTCCGAAAATACTTTTACCACCTGTTCTCTTGACTCATAGGTGGAATGGACATTGTTTTAGAAGTCTTGTACACTTGAAATATGTCAAAGATCCAGTGTGTCTTCCATTTGGTTATTCATCTATTTTGAAATTTGTATGTATTTATTTTTCTATTAATGAATATATTATGTGTTAACACCAGAGCCCATATTCATGTAACATATGTTTTCAATGACATTTTTGGGGAAGTAGAACATGTCATGTACAGTACTAATGTGTTTTACTGTCGTTGCTTTTCAGTGATAGTTGAGTAACCAAGTTACTTTAAAACAAATTAAGAAATTGAGACCATTTCATGAGTCAGAAGTTGCTTTTTATTTTAGCATATGGCTGGTTTATAGTCGGTTATAATTACATGTCACTTTTTTCTTCACCAAAACAATGGAAACAATTATCTCTGGTTATGTGCCAACGTCCTGGTCTGGTATGTCCACCTTGCAGTTCCAGAATTAACCTCGGTGTGGCGACATTACTAAAGTCTATAGAGTTGTCGTCCAGCTGTCACGTGTGTATTGCATTAGGGCATTTTCTTAAATGTCTAGATAGATGATTCAATGGTAGGTTCACACATCCGAGATTTGATTTGCAAGTGCTAATTCAGTGTATTAGACTATAACATCGGAAGCTTAGATTAAGTTTTGTCCTCCAAGTACATTAATATAATGCAGTATACATATGCTAATCATCATGAACTTCATTGGACATTTAGGCAACAACGGTCAAAGACCAGTTGAGTGAGTTCATCTGATCTGTTCCATCAGAATCGGTAGTAACATCTCTCTGAACTTCACCAACACTTTATCCAACTCATCTGAATTTTAGTTTCTACCGCTATTCAAATTCATGCAATAAAATTCACAAGACAATTTCAAGCTCCTGGTAAATGTATCAAAATGTGTTCATTCTTGCTCCCCTCCGCCATGGAGGAAATATTTCCGTTCCGATATTGCTGCCGCCAACAATGCAGTATTCTACTGACCTGTGCACAGACACCTCAACGTTCATCTGCAATAGGTGGCTTCAGCATTTCTACTGCGCATGCGTTGTAGTCAGCAGCCTAGACCGCAAGATCACCCTTGAACTAAGCCACTGGATAAGTGTTGGAGAACTGTTTAGAGCAGGGATGTCAAACCGGTTCCACGGAGGGCCGAGTGTATGCTGGTTTTTGGTCTTTCCTTTCAATTAGAGCCCAATTAAGAACTTGACTGCCAGGTGAGGGGAGATCTTAACCAATTAGTAACCTATTCAATCAGTCAGGTACAAGGTAAGAGCAAAAACCTGCATACACTCGGCCCTCCGTGGAACCGGTTTGACA
>JACXGM010027485.1:0-14464 GCA_016801145.1 Umbra pygmaea | reverse complement strand
TATGACCTTTCTAGAGGCTAAAAAGTCAACTATATGCCAGGCGGACCTAAAATCTTTTAGACCTTGAAGGGTTAATGAATTTATTGGTAAATTATGGTGGAAAATAAGTATTTGGTCAATAACAAAAGTTAATCTCAATACTTTGTTATATGTCCTTTGTTGGCAATGACAGAGGTCAAATGTTTTCTGTAAGTCTTCACAAGGTTTTCACACACTGTTGCTGGTTTTTGTCCCATTCCTCCATGCAGAGCTCCTCCAAAGCAGTGATGTTTTGTGGCTGTCGCTGGGCACACGGAATTTCAACTCCCTCCAAAGATTTTCTATGGGGTTGAGATCTGGTGACTGGCTAGGACACTCCAGGACCTTGAAATGCTTCTTACGAAGCCACTTCTTTGTTGCTCGTGCAGTGTCTTTGGGGATCATTGTCATGCTGAAAAACCCACCCACGTTTCATCTTCAATGCCCTTGCTGATGAAAAGAGGTTTTCACTCAAAATCTCATGATAGATGGTCCCATTCATTCTTTCCTTTACACGGATCAGTCATCCTGGTCCCTTTGCAGAAAAACAGGCCCAAAGTATGATGTTTCCACCCCAATGCTTCAAAATAGGTATGGTGTTCTTTGGATACAACTCAGCATTCTTTCTCCTCCAAACACAACGAGTTGAGTTTTTACCAAAAAGTTCCATTTTGGTTTCATCTGACCATATGATATTTTTCCAATCTTCTTCTGGATCATCCAAATGCTCTCTAGCAAACCTCAGATGGGCCTGGACATGTACTGGCTTAAGCAGGATTTGAGTCCCTGGCGGCATGGTGTGTTACTGATGGCAGCCTTTGTTACTTTTGTCCCAGCTCTCTGCAGGTCATTCACTAGGTCCCCCAGTGTGGTTCTGGAATTTTTGCTCACCTTGTGATCATTTTGATCCCATGGGGTGAGATCTTGCATGGAGCCCTGGATCGAGGGAGATTTTCAGTGGGCTTGTATGTCTTCCATTTTCTTATAATTGCTCCCACAGTTGATTTCATCACACCAAGCTGCTTACCTATTGCAGATTCAGTCTTCCCAGCCTGGTGCAGGTCTACAATTTTGTTTCTGGTGTCCTTTGACAGCTCTTTGATCTGGGCCATAGTGGAGTTTGGAGTGTAACTGTTTGAGGTTGTGGACAGGTTTCTTTTTTACTGAAAAATGTTCAAAAAGGTGCCATTAATACAGGTAACGATTGGTGGACAGAGGAGCCTCTTAAAGAAGAAGTTACAGATCTGTGAGTCCCAGAAATCTTGCTTGTTTGTAGGTTACAAAATACTTATTTTCCACCATAATTTAACAATAAATTCATCAAAAATCCTACAATGTTTCTGGATTTTTTTTCTCATTTTGTCTCTCATAATTGAACTGTACCTATAATGAAAATTACAGACCTCTCTCATCTTTTTAAGTGGGAGAACTTGCACAATTGGTGGCTGACTAAATACTTTTTTGCCCCACTGTACATCAGAAAAGCAGAACTCTCAGAATTTGGTACAGAAACCTTTGTTTGCAATTACAAAGATCATACATTTCCTGTAGTTCATGACCAGGTTTGCACACACTAGGGCAGGGATTTTGTCCCACTCCTCCATACAGACCTTCTCCAAATGTATAGGTTTCGGGGCTGACGCTGGGCAATACGGACTTTCAGCTCCCTCCAAAGATTTTCTATTGGGTTCAGGTATGGAGACTGGCTAGGCCACTCCAGGACCTTGAGATGCTTCTTATGGAGCCACTCCTTAGTTGCCCTGGCTGTGTGTTTCAGGTCGTTGTCATGCTGGAAGACCCATCCATGACCCATCTTCAATGCTCTTACTGACGGAAGGAGGTTGTTGGCCAAGATCCCGCGATACATGGCCCCATCCTCCCCTCAATACGATGTAATCGTCCTGTCCACTTTGCAGAAAAGCATCCCCAAAGAATGATGTTTCCACCTCCATGCTCCAGGGTTGGGATGTTGTTCTTGGGGTTGTACTCATCCTTCTTCTTCCTCCAAACACAGCAAGTGGAGTTTAGACCATAAAGCTCTACTTTTGTCTAATCAGACCACATGACCTTCTCCCATTCCTCCTCTGGATCATCCAGATGGTCATTGACAAACTTCAGACGGGCCTGAATTGTGCTGACTTGAGCAGGGGGACCTTGCGTGCGCTGCAGGATATAAATCCATGAAGGCGTAGTGTGTTACTAATGGTTTTCATTGAGACTGTGGTCCCAGCTCTCTTCAGGTCATTGACCAGGTCCTGCCATGTAGTTCTGGGCTGATCCCTCACCTTCTTCATGATCATTGATGCTTCACGAGGTGAGATCTTGCATGGAGCCCCAGACCGAGGGAGACTGACCGTCATCTTGAACTTCTTCCATTTTCTAATAATTGCGCCAACAGTTGTGGCCTTCTCACCAAGCTGCTTGCCTATTGACCTGTAGCCCATCCCAGCCTTGTGCAGGTCTACAATTTTATCCCTGATGTCCTTACACAGCTCTCTGGTCTTGACCATTGTGGAGAGGTTGGAGTATGTTTGATTGAGTGTGTGGACAGATGTCTTTTATACAGGTAATGAGTTCAAACAGGTGCAGTTAATACTGGTAATGTAGAGAAAAACTAACAGGTTTGTGAGAGCTGGAATTCTTACTGGTTGGTAGGTGATCAAATACTTGTGTCATGCAATAAAATGCGAAGTAATTATTTAAAAATCATATAATATGGTATTCTGGAATTTTTTAGATTCCGGCTCTCACAGTTCTACCAATGATGAAAATTACAGACCTCTACATGCTTTGTAAGTAAAACCTGCAAAATCGGCAGTGTATGAAATACTTGTTCTCCCCACTTTATATCTGTGTTCCTGTGCTATGTTCTTCTTCTGTTTGCTTGTTTCTGTTCAGTGTCTGGTCCCCACAGGTGGCGCAAATCAGGGCTCCTCATTTCCCAATCATCACTTATCAATGACTCCTCTCTCCCGTTATCCTGTCCACATGGTTCCAATCAACATGCTATCCCATCATGCACTTCCTCTGTTTTTAATGTGCCGTTTTGTGTGGGCTCTGTCTCTCTCTCTGGTGTGGTGCGTAAGTGCTCTGTCAGTGTGAAAGGTGGCTTTGTGTTTGGCCTGTGGTTTAAGGCTTAGTAATATTCTGTGTCATCTGGTGTATGTGTTTGAGTGGGATAGAGCTTGGTGGTGTATTTTGTACAGATATAGTGTGTAAAATTATAGCATTTGTATTATACTGACTAGTGTAATATCATTAACCTTTGTTTTAATTTCTTCCAAGGGAGATTAGGGATACACTTGAAAGTGTGTAGGCAGGACATCCAGTGCGCCTCATTTGTGTGCCAGTTAGTTTGTGTTTTGTGTTTGGAATATAGGAAAGGTGAGGGTTGGGGACTTTATGTTTAAATTTCATTCTTTTGGTCCCATCCAGCCCTTTCTCCAATATCATCTGTGCCACTTTTGACAGCATCTGGGAGCCGAAGGACTATCTACGCTACCCCACAATCATTGAGGTGGTAGAAGAGGTCTATAGTCCCTTTGGCTTCCCCTACCGAGACCTGGATAGGCTCAGCGGGGGCGAAGACTGGAGTAACTGGCACAGGAGGAAGATGCACTGTCCAGCACAGGCATGGGCACACCATCCCCCCACATAACCAAAAGGGAGATCAGGAGATTCAGCCTGATATCCTGAACAACCTTTTAGAGCGCAAGCCCTAATTGGCTCTAACACTTGCCAGGCCTAGCCAATTAGTCCCCTTCACCACCAGTCCCGCAACCCAGCTGGTTGGGGCTGCTCGTTGATCTGCAGGACCTTCCTCAGCCTGGTACACTGCATAGCCCGTGCCGGTGGTCCAGCCGGCTGTGCCTCTTCCTGGGGACCAGACCCCTGTGTCCGAGGAGGGGGTGGAACCCTCCACTCCTCCTCCTGTGTTGGCCACACACCAGGCCTCACTGGTTCTGGCCACACTGCAGCCTGCGGCCAACATCGGGGGTCCCCCACCAAATGCCGCAGCCAGGGGTGCTGACCCCGAGGTAACACCATCAGCTGCAACTGAGACTGTGGGGATCCGACAACAGCGGCAACACCAGAGATCCCAGGAGGAACACCATCAACAGCAGGAGAGACCTTCAGTGGTCCGATGCCAGCTATCACTGCAGAGATCCTTGAGGGCTCTACTACAGTCGACAAAGAGGTCTCCAGGGTCCACAGCAAGCATCAGCAACTGTGCTCGCCGGGGGTAGACAGCCACCAGCAGCAAAGACCACCGGGGGTCTCCACCAGCAGCTGGTGACCAACATGGTTCAACCGTCAGCAGGAGAGACCACCGGGGTCCTGTTGGCAGAAGGAGGGACCACTGGGGTTCTCATCAAGCAGCCGCTGGCCACTACAGAGACAGCAGGAGATCTCCATCACCCTGCTGCAGTGGCCCAGGTCATTGGGGGTTCCAGATCCACATTAATGGCCAGCCCCCTTCAAACGTTACTGGTGAAGTCCCCAAGTAAACCCCAAGTAAATTCAGTCCACCCACCCTCCTATGGCCCTTCGTTGGTTCAACCCCTGTAACAGGGTTTGCTCTGGGTCGGTCCCTCCCACCCTCCTGGCTGACTGCCTGTGACGCAGGGGTTATCCACTGGACCGGACTGGGGGTCTGCCCGTTGGGAGCCAGGCCTTAAGGGGGGTTATGTCATGGTCTCCATTATGGAAGTGACAAGTATTTTAGTGGCTCTCCTGTGTGTATTATTTTGATTTCTGTTCTGTGTGCATTGTGTATAGTTCTGTTGTCCTTGGCGCCTGTCTCCATTTATCCACATTACACACAGACAACACCTGTCACGTTTCTCCAAGTTGTCGTGTAGAGAGAGGAATGAGACAGGCGCGAAGGAATGCCAATAATCCAAATAATGTTTTATTCCAAACACTGGTAAAACAAATACTGCCACGAGGGGCGAAACCGAAAGAATATTATACTCAAGTATAGCGATGACACAGGAACATGTAACGATAACATTGACCGACAAGGGATAACAAGGAAACACAAGGCTAAATACTGAAACGACTAACGACTAATACAAGACACCTGGGAAACTAAAACACTGACGCCACCTAACAGACACACTCAGAATAACAAAACACATGTAAGGCACATAAGGAACACCAGGGAGAACCAAACCAACACACATGAGGGAGCGAGGGAGTAAACACAGGGAAATAACTAAAACAATAGTCCATAATCCGGTTCACCCTGGACCGGATGTTACAACACCAAACAATACGATTGTGTAGTTATTTAGTATATTTTTGTTAATTGTTTGATTTTATAAAGTCTGCATTTTTTGTAAATGGTGTAATTTTAAGTAACACAATTCCCAAAACTGCACACACAAAATGCAAAATGCCTCACATCTCCTTCAAAATGTAACACTGCATTCAAAATGCCATAAACACATGTCAGAATGAAGCATTTGCATCAAAAGGCAAACAGTTCTTTCACAATAGTACATTTTTGGATATACCATGTAAACACTGTTGTTCTAAATCTAAAGCTCTTCTGGCATTCATTATACTAAATGTAAAGTTCCATACAATGTTCTAGTGAAAGTAAATCTGTTGAGGGTTTGAAACACAGTAAAGACCAATGAGATGCTGAAACAGAATATTTATTTTTCCAAAACATAATTCTAACTAACATAGTACAGAATAGAACCATATGCCATTTGCGAATTTGTACAGAATTCATAAACATATGAAAAACAAAAGTAGAGGTTGTATAGGGAAGAAATTGTGTGTAGTGTTTTGGTGTCTAAGTTGCATCCCTCCGGGCTGGGTCTGGACACAACACCTAGTCTACATCACACGCAATATTCTCTCTTGCTAAACAGTGAAGAAAGAATCTCCTAGAGCGGCATATCCAACCTTGGACAGAAGCAGTGTCTCTGTGTCCCCACATGCCTCCAACATTGTCTTTACACCTCTTCTTCGCCCTCGTCCTCTACCTCCTCTACATTGTCCTCGTTCATATCCACTTGCTCTCCCTGGAATGTCTGCATCTATTGTTCTAAACAGGTAATCTGACCTTTGCAGTCTATTTATGAGCCTATACCAAACCGGGATTGGTTAATGATCAGTTCAGCCATTAGTGTGTACATATGTAAGAAGTGTGTGTGAGACACTGGTGAATGAGTGTAGGATTTTGATTGGTTGTGTTTGGGAAAGGATAGCAAGTCACTTCCTATTACATATTTGTGTTTTACGTATGGAATTTTGTGTAGTTTTGGAAATTTGGTGTGTAGTTTTGCACTTTGAGTGAGAGATTTCAAAAATTGTGTGACATGAAAAGATTTTGTGTGTAAGCAGTTGGAAAAAACTGTAGTACAGTAATACTGTAATATGATACAGAATCGTGACATATACAATAGGTACAGTCTGGAGTGGAAACTTGAAGATTTACCTGTTCTCCAGTCGGAATATCCTTATTATCGATGCTACTGTGTAGCGACTGAGGTTTGGGTGAACTCCTTGCCCAGCCTCCCTCATGGACAGGCCATGATGTATTACATGGTCCACCAGAGTAGCCCTGATGTCATCTAGTACACATCTCCGCACTTTTCATCGTCTTTGTCGTCGTCCTCTTCCACGTTCAAAACCTCTCTCTCTTTGTCCTTTTCTTACTCTGACTCTCATAGGCTCCATGCTTGCAAAGTTCTCAAAATGGCTTACCTGAGGCCTATTTGTAGTGCTATGGCTCAGACCTATTGGTGTTCTGTTTTCTGTGCAAGTGTTTTTAGGTGTGTATGTAAGTGCCTACAATTGCCAGATGTGTTATGCATTTTGAACAGAGTGTTTTCCCAATGATAACAGGAGATTTCGTATTCGAACAAAGTGTCTATTATAAGAAAACGTGTGTTGTGTTTCGCAATAAGTGTGTAACAGAATTGCAAACAAAGTGCAAAGTTGACAATGTGTTTAAGCTATGGTTACACTGTGTTTAAGGTATGCTACAAGAAGTTTAGGTATTGAGACTTTGGTCTAAGCATTTGTTTTTAATGTGTAAGCAATGGGCAAAAACTGAAATACAGGTTTGCAGAAGAATCTGAGAAGCTGTGCAGGAAACAAACTTTTTTTTGGCCTGCTTGACATCTGATGAATGTTTAAAGTGTTTATGAAGTTTTTTATTAATAGTCTATTTAGCTATGTGAACATTGAGGAAGGACTGTTGGACATCTAAGTTTGAAATAAAACTAAAACATTTCAGTGCAAATTGACTTTGATCATGTCACCATCATCATATTGGGTTTAGAAATGTAGAAAATTATTTATGTTTTAACTAACATACTATCCATTCAAGTCCCAACAAATGTAAAAGGATTTTTTTATTTTGATAAAAAACACATTTAAAGGAGTTTTGAGGGGGTACGTGTTGAGGAAATAGAGCGTTTGTGTGCAGAGTGTGAAGATGTGGGTGTTTGCTTAAAATAGTTGTAGCTGTACTTCCTAGTTAATGATGTATGAAAGGTCTTTGATCTTCTAGTGAGCCAAAAAGTGGAAAAATGTGTTGTGCCTTTTAAAGCCCAATTATTTAAATGGTTTTATTGCCATTATTGTAGAAAGGTTTCTTGGCTCCAAATAACTGTCACTTGAAATGGTTTAAACAATAGCACAAAAAAGTAATATCAATTACAGATTTTTCCAATTGCTAAAACACAGTTCTGAAAACCAGGCAGGTTTTATCAAAATACTTAACACAATTCACAAAACCACACACCCAAACTGCAAAATACCTCATGTATCCTGCAAATTGAAGCACTGCTACCTAAACTACATATAGCGTTATCAAAATCAAATTTTTGCATGACATGGCACACACTTCATTCATATTACCAGATTTTTGTCTAACCAACTACACAATGTTGTGCATAATGAAAAACACTCTCATCTTGAGTATGCTTTGCCATAAAACTAAAATATTTCAAATTGTAGAAAATTCTTCTGATTGTTCACATGCACAGAAATATTTGCAGATAAACGCACATGCTGTTGCAACGTATTTTTTTTAAGTGTAAAGTTATTTAATAAAAAAAGTCAGTGCAGAAATATTTACATTGGACTTAACAAAAATATTCTCACAAAAAACAACAAACTGAAAAAGAGATTTGCATGTAAATAAGAAAATGTGTGGAGACTTGAGAGTGGTTTTGCTCTCTGTGTGTCATTTGAAATAATTGTGCTATGCATGTCATTTTAGTGTGTTAGCAATCGGAAAAAACTGTAACTACAGTATATGACTTGAGTTAGGTGTTAGTGCTGTGTTTGTGATGTTGTGAAATTTAACTAATAGCCCCCTGGAAGTAGATTGAGGACCTGGCCAAGAAAAACCATGACAATGCAAAGACAGAAAGAAAGATAAAAAAATATAAAATGTAATCAAATGCATAGATTCATAAATGCGCGATTTGCAAGGCAAGGCAAGTTTATTTATATAGCACATTTCATACACAATGGCAATTTAAGGTGCTTTACATGAACAGGAAAACATGAAAAAATCAGTGCTGAGATAAAATTTCACAGTATGAGGTAATTATAATAATGATACTTTTATATCCATATGAATATGTACAGTGATTAGAGAGCAGCTCACACAATTGTTCCTTAAAGGGGAACACAGACGAAATTCTATAATTTGTCTATGTTCCTAAATCGTTTGAAGTACTTATTTGATGGTCTGGCTCATCAGTCAACTCTCTCATTCAGGGAGAACAGGGTAGAGCTAGCGGGAGTGCAGCACCAACTGGAAAGAAAGGGTCTGTGCAGATTAATAATTTTTATACAACTTTGTGAAAAGACGGTCATTCGCGTGAAAGATTTATGTTCTTTCACAAAGAAAAACCCCCAAATCATGAAGACCAACTGTTTTTAAACTAATAACTAGTACTCAGAGTCAAATTTGCTTGCTAAAAATAATTATTGATTCATCCCAATAATAATGGCGCGTGCAGGAGAATAGTGGTTTGTTCATTCTTTTAGAGAAGAGGACAAACAAGAGAAAAACAAAAACCAGAGGTAGCTAGAATGAGTTCTAGAATCCATATCTGTCTATTAATTATATATTCTTAATCTGATATATAAATATACCAATATACAGCAATCATGACAAAAAAAGGTACATAGCAAAATTTTCTTCCCCATACCCTCCCCCTTCCCTCCTCTAATCCACTCCACCAGATTCCCCTACCCCCAAACCCCACACAAAACATCCAGATGAAAACACATCACATGGACATAAATGTATATCTTATTTACAATAGTAACATTAATACTAATAATAACTTGGTTTAAGGAAAATCTGTGAAAAGCCTCTGCAAACTATTAAAATATGAGATAAATGACTTCCATTTCTCAGAGAATTTAGAGTGAGATCCCTTCCAGGAGTACTTAATTTTCTCCAATTGCAAAATAAATAGGATATCAGTTAGCCACTGGGAAGCTAAGGGGGGCTGACAGGATTTCCACAATAGTAAAATCCTGCGTCTAGCAAATAATGTTGTGAAAGCAATAATTTCAGAGTCTTTATTATTAAATTTAAATTTAGTTACCTGGGATTCCAAACAGAGCAATTATTGGGCATATAGTCAGGTGAATTTTGAAGGCTTCAGACAAAGTATGGAATACTGAATTCCAGAAGCTATTCAGTTTTGGACAAGTAAAAAACATGATATAGGTCACAGGGAGAGGAGTAACCCCTGTCACACACATCTATTACTGCCGGGTAAATTTTGGATAGTCTGGACTTTGAGTAATGTACTCTGTGTAAAACCTTAAATTTAATGAGACCCAGACAGGCACACGAAGAGGTAGAACTTGTTATTTTAACTGCCTCTTCCCAGAACTCCTTAGAAAATACAATCCCCATCTCCTGCTCCCAAGCCGATTTAGTTCTATCCATGGACTGGTCGTCGCATGACATAATCCAGCAATAGACCCGGGAAATCAAAGATTTATGTATGGGTGAGATAGTCAGCAATACATCCCAGGGCTGGGTTGGGGGTATGCAAGGAAAGCCTTCGAATTGATTGGAAACAAAATGCCTCAACTGTAAATAGCAGAAAAAGTGAGATGAAGGCAAGTTGTATTTAACAGACATATTGGGAAAACTAGAAAAAAATTCATTTTCATATAAATCAAAGAATGTTTTAATACTTTTCCCTTTCCAAAAACAGAAGGCTTTGTCATCAACCGATGGGGAAATATATGGTTTCTATCAATGGGGCCCATGATAGATGCAGAAGAAAATTTTAGAGTAGTTATTACTACAGGATTACCAGTGTAACGAGAAGGAGATACTGGGAGAGCAGAGCAGACTAAAGCAGAGAGAGATGAGGAGAGGCACGACCTACTGTCACAACGTCCATAGTATTTGTCCTTGTTCTGTGTCACTTCAGGGTGGTTTCTCCCCTATGTGTTTTGTTTTGGTTTTGTTTCCCGCTCTTTGTGTCACATGATCCCGTCACATGTTTCTGTCAGCCTATCGGTTCTGTTGGTTAGTCCACACCTGCACACCCTTCCCTCGTTAGTATAGTATTTAGTTCTGTCTGTTTGGTTGTTGAGTGTGGTTCATTGTTTCTTGTCAAGGTATGTGGTTGTTCTTTGGAGTAGTTGTCTTTAGTCTATTCATATGTTTAGTGTAAAGTGTTTCTCTTGTGTTCTAGGTCAAGTTAAAGGTTCTGTTCTTGTGCTTATGTAGTGTTGTTCTTGTTTAATATGTTAGGTCTTTGTTACTCCTGTCTTGTCTCTGTGTTTCTTGTCAAGTTCCTCCTTGATGTATAAATAAATATATGGTTGCTAAAGACGCGCCTGCCTCCTAGTCATTGGAACCGTGATACATACCTTCTAAATGGCACCATGGTGTGTTTGGGGTATGTAACTATAGTAAAATTTTCTGAAGGTTGGCCGCCCAGTAATACAGGTCCTTTAAAAAAAATTAGCATATTGTGATAAAGTTCATTATTTTCCATAATGTAATGATAAAAATTAAACTTTCATATATTTTAGATTCATTGCACACCAACTGAAATACTTCAGGTCATTTATTGTTTTAATACTGATGATTTTGGCATACAGCTCATGAAAACCCAAAATTCCTATCTCAAAGAATTAGCATATCATGAAAAGGGTCTCTAAACGAGCTATTAACCTAATCATCTGAATCAACTAATTAACTCTAAACACCTGCAAAAGATTCCTGAGGCTTTTAAAAACTTTTGATTTTAATTTTAACAAGACCATGATAAAAAGATGAACATCATTATATATTGCAGAAGGCTTAAATCTAGAGATTGAGACCATATACTCATTATGAAAATGTTTACTGAGGTAATAAATTAAGTGAGACGTGTCTCCCCTTCTCATAGACTATTACAGAAACCGAGTTGTTTTGGAATCAGACGTATTGCCCCCAGCTGGAATTCAGAATTCAGGTTTAAGGCACTTCCTCATTTGCATCAATTTGCCAAACCGGATGCTCACCTTGTGATTTGAACCACGGGCCTGCAATTCTGAACAAAAGACAGATGTGAAAGATTTCGGCATATACATAATCCTTATGAAACAGATATAAAAAATGTGCACGATTAACAATTTTAACTGAAGATTGACAAAGATCATTTACGAAAGACATTTGTTGTTCGTCTCACGATCCGGATGTAAACTTCATCATGGTACATTTCTTGTAAAAATATACTTTTACAAATAACGCTACAGCTCATTGGCTGTTCATTCAATCATTCTAAAATTTTAGACATATGTTGTCATCCCCTAAGCAACATGATTTGATGTGTTTGTAGCACCCTATCTCAATATATGGCTTTGTAGGGTTCTTGCAAAGAGGATATAAAAAAATATAAACAGAAAATAATTATGCATTTTCTTTATTTCCTCTTGTGCCATACTCACTATGTACATTTATTTGAAATGAATTCTACATATCCAAAAAATTCAAAGCCATTCATTTTTTTTAAATCAACCTTTGCTTGCTTCAGTTCCAGTGTAACAAGAGGTTAACTTTGGGTATGTTTTTTTTGGGAGATTTTGACAAAATAAGAGTGATCCCAAAGTAGTTTAAAACCACATATTTTGCATTCAGCACTTCTTTTGTTTGGGCCTTGTTGTATGATGGTTTTAAAGCCAAAGTCATGATGAATGGCACAGCAGCTGCTGGTGCGGTTGACAAGTTTGTTGTACTGTCACTTGTGGCCGCATGCAGCAGAAACCCACTGATATTAGTACTTTCCTGTTACGTAGGTAGGTTAAATGTTAGCCAGGCAGGGGAATAACATTCAGCTCATCAGATGATTGCTAAAAATAAAGATTGTTCACAAGTCCCGCATCTCAAGTCCGAGTCAAATCTGAAGTCTTTTGAGGACGAGTCTCAATTCAAGTCTGAAGTCAGTGTGTGCGACTTAAGTGCGACTTGAGTCCAAGTCTCCAACTAGAGTCCCCATCTCTGGGCAGGGCCGATTCTAGCAGGGAGCAGACACTGTTCACCCAGCAACACTTCATTATGCTGGCCACATGAACTCAGCTCTTTTCAGAATGATAGCGCTTGTTTTAATCCATTGCAAAAATCATTGTGAATTCATTACAAAGCTTGTGAATTGTAACCAAATGCAATTGTATTGTGTGTAAAGAAACAAGAGTATGTGATTGCAAAAATGTTTTCAATAACTTTTGATTAAAAAAACAGTAACAAATATGTTGTATACAGAATTTGATTAAATATATTGTCAATGTCTCATGTGAAAACAAGATTTAATTTGAAAAACATTCACTAGTCTGTTTTATCCAACAATAGACTAATTTTAGCAACACATGAACATGGACCCACTACCTATCTATGCGATGAATTAACAATGATTATTGTAATGAATTACTCTCTGGGTTTATGAAAACATCTGCAGATAATTTCTCAAAGAAAGGCCAGCTGATTTGTAAGAGTCCACATTTAAGAAATCCTTCGGGAGGAATTTAAAATTGGACTTGTCTGAGTTAGTGCCTGTAGGAAACTGGGAGAAGGCGTCCTTATTTTCCATTGACTTCACAGTGTCCTAAACCTTTTTAGAGCTGCAAGTTTTTTGTGTATTTTTCCTAATTGACTGCATTGACTGGTTCTTAACTTCCCTAGTCTTTTTTTACACTGGATAAGCACAGTCATTTCAGTAGTTAACCAGGCAATATATCGATTCTTTGAGCTACATTTCTTGGATGTACTGTAGCATGCATGTTAAGGCAAGTATGTAAAGCACCTTTAAAGTGAGACTATGCCATTTCAACAGAGAAGATAATGTAAATAATATTCCAGGGTATCAAGCCCAAGTAATTTAGAAAAGCCTGCTCATTAAAGTGTTTCAGATACCACATTACAATAAGGAAGGGAAGTTGTAAAACCACAGAACAATTACGCACACATTTTTACAGATGTTGTGGTGTATTTGGGATAAAAATGAGGACGTTAATGTTATTTCTGAATTGAAGGTATACGCCACGTTCCAAATTATTATACAAATTGGAATTAAATACTTAGGGAGCACCATACCGGCGCCGGTAGTCTTAAAAAAATTACACTGGTTCACAAGTCCAAACAATCACAGTTCACAAGTCCTATTTTTTAGGTTATATATACATGTTATATATCGACAGAAAGCTTAGACACTCAGGAATGTAGCAAATGTCACCATTCTACAGTAGCTATAACAAAAATAATAATTTCCCCTCATAATGTAAGCTACGTGCCTTGTACACATGTGCCTCAAATTAAATGGAATGTCAAACTAGAAACAAGGCTAACACTGTCATTTATTGGGTTGTATATACATGTCTTATATGTCCTTAAAGCTTAGAATCTTGGGAATCTAGCAAATATCTCGGTTTTAGTGTAGCTATAAAATTCACAACGTTACGACTACTTAATGTCAGCTACGCATCCTGAAAAAAAAACGTTTTAGTTTTCACTTCATAGTAAATACATTAAGGAATAAAATCAAAGCTCACGAATGCAATATTTAAGTTTTAAATACATGTCTCATATGTCCTTAAAGCATAGAATGTTGGGGTTCTAGCAAATATCTTGGTTTTAAAATAGCTATGAAAACGAGAACTATTAGTCATAATGTGACGTAAACAGCCAGTACCAAAAGCTGTTAGCTTGTTTACTCAACTAGCCGTTTTTGTACTTAAACGTAAATCGAATGGCAACCCAGACAGCAAGCCAACATTGAATAAATATTGATTTTCCATCTGAATCATCATTATGGTTGATATTGAAATTTCAATGCAAAATAAATGTTGAATCACCATTTGCATATCGATGAAACCTGACGTTATTAATGTTGATGGCAACAACATTGGAACAACATTGATCTATAGTTATCCTTATAATTGATTAAGCATT
>JACXGM010027484.1:0-14465 GCA_016801145.1 Umbra pygmaea | reverse complement strand
GTGGTCACATTGAGAATAGTCTAGACTGTGGTCACATTGAGAATAGTCTAGACTGTGGTCACATTGAGAATAGTCTAGACTGTGGTCACATTGAGAATAGTCTAGACTGTGGTCACATTGAGAATAGTCTAGACTGTGGTCACATTGAGAATAGTCTAGACTATTCTCTCCCAAACAATTGTTCACTGCCTCCCCACTTAGACATTTCTCTCTCTCTCTATAGGGTATGGGCACACCACACCGCTGTCAGACACCGGCAAGGCCTTCTCCATCTTCTATGCCCTGCTGGGAGTACCCTTTACCATGCTGGTGCTAACCGCCTGTGTCCAGAGGCTGATGCACGTGCTGACATACGGACCCATCGGTATGTGCCGCCGAAGAATGGGTCTGGATCCAAGGACAGCCACGGCCGTGCACTTCTCCATCCTCCTGTTGCTGGTCATACTGGGCTTCTTTGTGGTGCCTGCCTTGGTGTTCAGCCAGATCGAGGACACCTGGTCTTACCTGGATGCCATCTACTTCTGTTTCATTTCACTGTGTACCATCGGCCTGGGCGACTACGTGCCTGGTGAGCAGCCTGGTCAGAAGTTCAGGGCGCTATATAAGATCTCTGTGATGGGTGAGTCATTA
The DNA here is from genome assembly GCA_016801145.1 of Umbra pygmaea. NCBI lineage: Eukaryota > Metazoa > Chordata > Actinopteri > Esociformes > Umbridae > Umbra > Umbra pygmaea. The sequence goes on along the minus strand of JACXGM010027484.1, from coordinate 13,835 downwards.
ACTACTGTGTTTGAAAGTGAGGTGTGGCAGTTAGCCCTTTATGGTACTACAGCGTGCATCTGTTTTGATACTACTTTTTGTTTTCATGTAGTATTAGAATTGTCTCTACTGTTAATAAAAAACAAAAAAGATTATGATTGTAGCCAAATATAGTGGTTGGGAGAAGTTTGTGTGACATTGTGAATGTGTTATGTGGATGAATTTAAACGTTATTTAAAAGAATAAGAGGACGTGATAGTTTTGACACTTTGCTGAAGCTGTTCTGCTTAACAACACTTTTTAGTAGAGGTGTGATGGCCTGTCCAGCACTGAGATGTTTCTCATCTCTGGAATCCTGCCTCAAACATCACACCTCAGTTGTCAGGCCTCCATGTGCTCCTCTTACAGAGGTCCAGTCAGACCAAAATGTTCAAAGGTGACTTTTCAACTGATGCAGATGTTGCGGGGGGATTAACTCAGAATTAAGACGTCACATTTTTGTTGACCTGATTTAAGATATGTTTAACCCTCAGTGAATTTTGTATTCTGCATTTTAGTAGAGAGACTTGCATACAATATTCATTGTGAAGTTTTGACTTCCTAACCACAGAGCCATATGATGTCTCAGTCACTCAGGACTCCTAGAGTAGTCTAGTCAGAACCACACTTTCCTACTCATCCATCTAACTAAGGAAGTATTGGCACCCCAAAACATGGGCCATATTTTCAGCTCAAACATATTATCGTAAACATAAAATCATGTGCTGTTTTTCTAAATGTCATAGATGTCAAGCAATCGGTGAATCTTTTAAAAATAGTGTGTATTTGACTGCGCAACCCAGAATGCAATGCACTCACTCAAGCTTTGCTCACTAAGCTTGTTAATTCTTCCCTGGTTAGATAGCTAGTGAATATCAGCAAGTTAAGGTAGTTCTATAGTTTTAATTCACTTTAGGAGTTAAAAATGTAATGTCCAACTGGGGTGTCACCACACCCGGGCTTTCAGGGCTCTAGCCCCGGGTGTTTTTTTTTTGTCAGCCCGAGTGTTCTGCAAGCTGACAACCACACCAATGGAATCAATATTTGCAAGACGAGACAATATTGCTTTTGTGAATGTAGACTTCTGCATACTATGTTTCAATTGCGTGCTAGCAGGAGAGATCATCCATATCCATCAATGAATCTTAACAGGCACTGCGTTGTTGAAGAAGAAACTAGTAGGCAGTTTTGAATTTTGTTTCTAAAATTATAGAACTTTGTTCATCTAGAGGACTATGATCCGTCATGATTGATCTTATCCTACGCACCTGCCCAACCACTAAGAGGTGTGCCAAAAGTTTTCTTCTATATATTGCACTAAGTCATTCACTAAAAAACTTTTTGGGGAAATTGCAAAGGCTGTGTAACACGTGGTGTCCTCTGTGAACAATTTGAAAGTGTTTTGAGGTTTCTAAGTCATTCAACAAAAACAATATTGAATTTTTCAATAAACTGTCCTCGCCCCAGTGGGGTAACTGGCACTTCTAAGAAAAATATTTTTTTATTCAAAAGTTACTAGATTACAGATACAGTTGCCCCCAACACACTCATCCAGATATTACTCCTTTTATGCAAAATGTTTTTTTTTATCGCTAGACTGATTGTGCCTTAAGGTTTGCTATGTGTCATCTAAATCTCGTTCCAGGAAACAGAACACTTTCTGTTTTGTGAATATATATTCATTACCCTGTGTCAGACATGATGCACAAGAGAACCTCTTCCTGTCTGCTAAACTGCGCAAAACGAGGTAAAGTTGGTTGAATTTTTGATATTGGATATTCAAAGGATATTCGAAACCTAAGATCGGGTCTTATTTTCCCGGACTCAGCCACACATCACTGGGTGAATCGAACGACGTACACAGCGGTCTGCTTACGGTTAGGGACCGTCAATAAATTACATGTGGCATAGATATATTTGAAAAAAAATGAGAAAATTCAATAGCAAACCATAGTGTACTGAGTCTGGGAAAACAAGACCTGATCTTGGGTTTCGAATATCTGCTTTATATCCAATATCAAATATCCAAGTAAATTTACCTCGGTACTGCGCAACTGCTGGATAGACTGCTCGTGTCACCAACTCAAAGTAACTTTTAGCTGCTTCAGGCAGCTACTGTAGCTACATAGATAATGAAGAACACACTGACGGTAAGCAGTCAACTTAGCTATATTCCTTGTAGCCTGCTAAGTTAGTGTTGCACCCTTGAAATATTTTGAATCATCAATCAGAAATATTCTAGCTCTGTCTAGCCAATTTACTTTCTCCGACTTAACCCAGTTCCCATCCTTGTCACCTTTTTCACCCCTGATGAGTGCACCCCTGATCTTTCACCTATCATTCATTATTAATTCGACCAAATTCCCTGAAGGTCTGGTGAAGCTTTGCTTTGAGTAAGTGGTGTAGGAATTCCACCAGAAACCAGTGGAGCGATAACCATTGGCTCAAACTGCAAACTTGAACAACCAATCCGATTACACCATCCCATCTGTGTGTTGTACAATTAAAGATGACGAAATGTTACATTGCATAGACCATCTCTATCACATGGTTGCTCCAAACCTTCTCGTCAATAGCCTTTGTACAGATGTAGGTTGAAGTCAGATGAGGCCCTCTTGTGGTTTACCAGGGTAAATTAAACAGAATCACTCCACTCCCTCGTCCATGTAACTGCCTCTGATTGGTTGCTATACTGGATTGGTGCAAATGAATTGTGTTGGTGTGATTATCTCCATGCAGTGTTGGAGGCATGAAAACCACACTTATTAAGCCTGGATGGATTAATTATTGTCACATGATGGGAGGTATTCATGGTTCATTTGACTTCAGTCTGGAATGGCTCTTTTATTCAAAATGGATCTTGTTTGGAACAACCCATGTGGTCTGTGCTGCCTGTCTGTCATGGAGTCTGATGTTCTTCCATTTGGGCTAGCCCCCCTCCATTAATGTGTTATCTTAATGCCACAGCAAACAGCTATTTTACATAATTTGTGTGTTTCTAATTTTGTGGCAACAGTTTAGGGAAGGACCTTGTTCCAGTATAACTGTTCCACAGTGCACAAAGCCTTCTAGCCCATCATCAGTGCCTGATCTAAAGAAAATGCTCTTTTGGGAGAATGGGCACAAATTCCCACAAAAATCTTGTGAAAAGCCTTTCCAGAAGAGTGTGGGCTGTTATAGCAGCAAGGGGGGGGCAACTCCATATTAATGCCCTTGGTTTTGGAGTGGGATGTCCTACATGCTCATATGTGTGTGATGGAGGTTTCCACATACTTTTGGCCATATAGTGTATTTCAATTCCCGTAGACATTACAACTTAAAACAATTTGATTGGTTGTTTTCCTTTCCAAGGAGAATAAGCAACTCTCGCAAATTAGATTGTTCTGCTTTTGTAAAAATGCACTTTTCCCATGCTTATGGACCCGCACTGAAACAACTGTTGAAACAAATGGACCGTGACAGGGCGTTAAAGCAGAACTGCCCTGTCAGGAAATGTTTGCCATCTGTCAGGAAAGCAGAAGGCCACCGGCGTGGCTTGCGCTGTGAGCTGGCCGTTTGTGTATCTGTGCTTCTTTCAGAATGTCCTCTCTGTCGTCCTCAGTTTACCTGTTCCTGGGCCTGATGATGCTGTACCTGGTCCTACGTGCGTTCCATCGCATGGCGGACATACACGGTCTGACGGCGTTCTTCCAGCTCCCCCACTGCGACGAGGACTCCGACGACAAGGAGCCCATCATCAAGGCCGGCCCAGAGGACCAGAATGAAAATGAACCCAACGCCTCGTTCAAGCCATTAGCCCCAGCCTCCCAGATCTCCTACAACACCATGCAGAGATAGACCTCCTCCATTCGGCCCTTTTCCTCCTCATGTCAGTCAGGTCCAACTTGTAAACAGTCCCTGTTTTACAGCCACACGGGGATTAGAAACACCTGACCTGAGGTAGGCTCCAAAGACTGTCACCACTGGGAGAGAACTCAGGGCTCAGAAGGATTTCCTGTCAACAGCAGCCCAACCAGCAGAGACCAGCGGGGAGAAAATATTGTTATTCCATATCTTCATCGTTTGTGGTTGGGACTGAGAAGGATTATCTGTTAGTTTGTTTCAGACCAAAAATGTGTTTATGCATCCAAAACCAGACTATTGGCCTTTTCAACTCTGTAGAAATTGTCACTTTTTCCCTGAGATTGGTTAAGTATAAAAATGGAAAAGGTAAAAAAAATTATATTAATCACTTCAAATGAATTTAGTGATCATATATTATTCTATACTGTTAGTGTTTAGAAATTTAATTTAAAAACAATACAATTAAATGCCACCATAACATCAGTCTGAAATTGTTTTGCTATGATATTATATATGCAATATTTCCCAGCACACTGTTAATATAGATGTATTTCTGATAATTCAGTACTATTATAGTACAGTAATTTCCTTATGGTAGCCATCTTTGAAAGTGAGTGTTTGTGCCTCTGTAACAGGAGTTAAGTAAAGCTCCAGGCTTTAATTCCATACGGCATACAGCCTCTTGTCTTGTTGCTTTGGAACCCAGTGGACTAGAGAACAGCAGTCCTTCCCTGATGACCTGTTCCTCGAGGGGGTTTGTGGAAGAGATGAGGAGATTGAGAAAAGTGCACTAGGAGTTAAACATTGAGATCTCATTGTCTTGAGTCATGTGATGGAGCAAAAAGCCAGGCTTGGGTTGGGCCGTTTGTTTCGTAATGTGCTGTAACATGTTTCCCAGTTGAAATAAATAGGATATCATCTTGAGGTTTAGAAAGGAGATCGAGTTGACATGGCACAACTTGAAATTAAAACCTAGTGTCTGTGTTGAGGAGGGTTGTTGATCGTTCCAGTATTTGGATGTGTAGTTTTTGTTAACATTTGGAAAACAATCTCTGTCAGAGCTTAGAACTTCAGCCGTTTATGAAATGAACGTCCATCCACTTTGAACAATGTTGGAAATGTTTCACATGCACTTTGAAAATTCAACAGCACAGGATGCATCTTTGTTCACCTCCAGGATTTACAACAAGACGGTTGCAATCTTGCAAGGCACTTGGAATGTTCTGGTGGTGATTTTTATTTAATTTTTACGGGCCAAAATATATCACAGTACTGTAATACTTTGAGAATGTCACTGCATATTAAATGTGGCAGTAAAGTTGCTTAATAGCCAAATGGCAATGTGTTTATATTTTTCAAAAACAAATAAATGTGATTTGTCACTTACCATTATTTGCTATTGTTAGTTGGATACATTCTGCCATAACAGGAATAACACAAGTTGTTTGTGTGCTAAAGACTGGTTTTAGTAGAAGAGGCTTATGTGTATCCCATTCCCAAGGTCACATACACATGTACTTTGTATCCACCTAGATAACAAAACAACCCCTCACACTTTATTACTGACAATTTTTCAAACTAACACATTTTATGTATTTACAGAAATTTATTTTTTAAACCTTTTATGCAAATGATTTGGGGTTTAAAATCTGGTCGACATTTGAACAGTAAGAAGACATTGCTTCACAAATAGAATTGGTCCGCCTAATGTATCCAATGCATATAGTCATCAGTAACTTGAATTATAAAATATCAATTTGGTTCTGTATAATCAACCGTAATCTGTAGAATAATCGAATTGCTTTTGTGGGTCCAGTCAGTTAATGAAGACTATAGAAACAAAACATTAACTTGTGCTTAGTGCACTCCATTCATGTGAATTCTCCTTCATGATAAGTCCCTTGTCTGCTAGCATTCAATACTGTACATGGATTATTTTCTGTTACTGTGATTCTACTGTACCATGACACATTAACAAGACAAGTATCAATTTGAAATTTACATTTATTTTCATGTTTGTATAGGGGAAACAAACAGTGCATGTCTTACTGGGCATTCAGACAAATATAGGTTTATAATATAGACAGTAAAACCTTGTGGAACAGCAAGATCACATTTGTGAGAAGTATTCTAGCCTATAGTTTTGATAAACCATTGATTGAACAATTTATTTTGCCACAAACTACTACACAGTAAACCTCTGTAAGAGATGTTTCATAGAATACAAAATGTGTAATGGAACAGTTTCAGGGCATTGATCAGTATTCCTCACATGTCAGATGTTGGAGGTATTAAACAGAACTTGCTAGCCTACAGGAACTCAGTAGAAATTGTCCAAATGCATAATTCAGTGGTGTCACCAAGATTTGTTGTATATCAGTACAACTTGAAGATCTAGCATAAAATGTTTACTGGCTTATTTGCCCTACAGAGACTGAGATACAAAAATAAATACCTTAATGACTTCAGACTCTGTTCAATGTATTCTCAACTATGTAATAGACTGCTTCAAGATAAAAAAAAAAACTCACCTTCAACAGTTGCGATCATCTATAATGCCAAGAACATATAAAAGTGAGCCAGCAGCATATGCAGGGAATTTCCTGCAGAATTTTGCTGGTATTTCCTGATATTGAACTACTGTATCGCCCTGACCTTTCACAGCCAGTAACACTTACGTTGAGGTAATTTTTGTATTTCCTGACAGCTGAAGCTAGCTGCTATCAGTTATATATGTAGCTTATTTAGGTATAATGGTTTGGAAACATAAGCTACTACAGAACATAACCCGGTTGTGGCCAAAATATTGCAGCATTACAGATATAACTCAGATGTACGTTTGTGAAATTGGAGGATGGCCGGATGATATCAACTCTTACTGGTGTAACACTGCTAAAGTGGGTTCCTTCACAGAAGACATTTCCCCTCAGATTAGCAGTAATACATTATCAAATCGGTAACCTATCATCCATTCAATAGATGCCAAAAGATTTACAATGTTGAATGGTACTCAGAATAGTAATCCAGAACTGCTTAAGTAAATCTAACCAAATAATAACAGAACATTAGTCTAACGTTCTCACAGGAAACGGTTTAAAATATAATCTCTTGATAAAAGCCTAAAAAATATAAAGTTTAACATTTTAAAACACTACAAGCAGGAAACTCAAGGCGAGTCTCTAAGCCACAAGTTTCCTTTACCATAAAAAAACAACTGTTCATTTAAATACTAACTGAACAGGCTCACTAAAAGCTAACACATCCCTGTTTTACAATATGTTTCAGTGACACAGAGCACCAAACGAGCCAGCCTACCCATTTAGTAATGATTGTGTGTTAAGAACTATTTTTTGGGACCAGTTGTACTTTTAAATGTTAAGCAGAATCTAGTTGTATTGTTTAAATGCTAGAAACTGTAGTTAAAAATACAACATTGGAGCTCCAGTTACCACACAGCACTAGTAAAACAATGAGTTGAATTAGCTTGTATAGGAAAACAATAAATGCATTGTGCCGTTTATAATGTAATATCGTCAAAGTTTTGGAGATCAAGACTGGAACAGCATTTCCATAATGTGCTCTAGCTCATTCAAATTCATGGCACTTTGACTCAAGGAGATGGGCAACTGTGAACTGGACGGAACGGAGGTCAGGGGGGGTAAATATTTGAGTAGTTCGTCACTAGCTGCACCAGAGATGTCTCGGACTCCAATCGCTCCCATCTCCCTCTCGAATACAGACGTATTGATGTCATGTAGAAGGTCATCTAGAGTCCCATCATAGCTAGAACGCACAACCTCCTCTGTGTCAGCAAACACCACCCGCTCTGAGGTTCTACACCCTTCAGCGCAGCGCTCAGAGCTCCAGTTCCCCGACGGGTACTGCTTGAGCCCCAGGTCCGCAGCTAGGTTAGCAGCGGGCTTGAAAGGTAAACTTTGTGTGCCTGGTCCAGGCCCTCCAGCCATGGTCATGTCTAGTTCCTTCAGGATGGAGGAGACAGCAGCCGAAAGGGAAAAGTCACTTTCTGAGGACAGCCATTCATGCTCCATGTCCACCACAACATCACCGTTCGTTAAAACACCTGGACCTGACTCACGCATGGTGCATGGTGGGACGCCGGAGGGCATTGGTCCAGCCCAGGTAACTGACCCAGAAAGTGGCCTGTTTTCTGGATGCATATGCTTCAGAGTGTTGGCTATCAGAACAGAACGGCGCAAACTGTGCTCCATGCAGTCATGACTGCGGTGGTATTTTTCCAGTGAGATGTCCAGCAATGACTGACGCTGGCTCTCCCAGGCGGCGCTGCGCACGTCTCCGACAACGTCATCATCATGGAGTTTGCGCTTCTGCCCCTTCGAAATCATCCTTGTCGAACTAGAGAAGGAGAACACAACTTTAACACGTTATTCTGTTATCAAGCAGAACAAATCAAATGACAGTTTATGATGGTCAGCACAATTTAAGGGTCTAATAACCAGCCCTTAAAACAGACTTTGCACAGAACAATTAAAACCTGTAGGTCCCCCAAAGCAGTCAACAACTCATGTTCCGGATACTATGTTTTTGCATTGAAAGCCCAATTAAATCCTAGAAACTAATTTACAGATTATGAAAAGTCTAAACTAAATCTGTTAAGTTGTTATAAGGAAGGACAATTCCCCTTTCTGGAAATGATGCGAGCCTCAAATGCTAGTAGCAACATACTGTAGCTAACTAACTAGTCCGCAGATCATATTTTGTTGCAATATAGCAAGTAGGCTAAAACAGTACTTACAAACCGGTCGTACGCAAATGTTCGTCTGTCTTCAGTTACAAGGGCATGAATGTTGTTAGCTAGATCCAGATAGTGTTGATGCGTTTTGCCTGTTTTGCCAAGCTGGCCAAATAAGAAATGAACTCCCGCTCAAGATTTGAGAATGTTGCGAATAATGCTGGGGCATCATGGGATTTGTAGTTGTTTTCTTTGTATTCCATGTGTTCATCTAGTGTTCCCAAATGGATGCCTGAGGTACTTGGCTATCCACCAGGAGTATTTCAAAGGCTCATTATTATAGGCTTAAAGTTAACATTAATATAGGGGTACTTCACTAGCAGAGCAGAATTAATTTGGTGGTACAGTCACCAAAAAACTTCTAGATCTAGCAGAACAATTTAAAGAAACATATAAGAAGTAAACATTTAATATACTTGATAACATTTTTCAAATAAAAAGGAAATGAAACTATGGCTGTAGCCTACTAAGTTTAGAAAGCTACAAACCTCTGATGCTGTTTTTGGATCTCTGGCCTTTAAACGGCTCCCACCATTACTGCGGCCTTCTGTGAGAGGATCATACGCATAAACACCAACGTGTTCACATGCAGCACATCCATCAGCTAGTTATGAATGTTGGTCAGTGTTGGGGCCCTTTTAGCCTGTAAACCCTTACAAGGTATCTTCAAATGTCCCTTTTGATGGTTCCCAGAAGAACCCTTATTGGTGCCAGCGAGAACACATTTTGGTGAAACATTTCTACATAGAACCCAAAATAATTTTATTTATCTATTTTATCCTATGGGGTCAGCCAAAGGATCCTTTTGCAAACCATTTTTTTATTGCTGCTTAGGTTCAGGTATACCATTGGTAAGACATGGTGTGGCTGTTACGATCACCCGGGTTTTTGGCTAATAATTATGGTCTGATAACTCTCCTAGGCACATGTCAGCCAGCAGGACAGCCACAGACCCCACCGTATTTTAATATAAAAATGATTTAATCAAATTCAGCAGAGTAACTCAATAATGTTCTCTTATATGGAGAGGGAGTTGACATGATAAATTACCAGCGATTTGCCAGCAACCATTTTGTCCTGTATAACAACAGACCTTCAGGGGGTGTAGAAATTGCTATTAAAATGTACATTCAAAGTTTTATTGAAATCAACCGCAGAGTTTTTAATCAATAGGTAGTTGTATTGACCAAAACAATTCCACAGGTACTCCATACACATGTCCGGAACACAAACATGAATTAGTTTAAATTCAGCACCCCCTATTGGTCTGTTCTCTGTCAGGTCTCACTGTTAGCCTATCACAGTTCAGTATGTATTGGTTGAGTTCAACAACAACACTGATTAAATTGCAAGTGCATTATAGAAGTTCTATGATAGGCTGCTGTTAACCTGCTTTAACCAAAATCTTGGAAATTATCTATTTATTGCTATATACAATACGTAAAGCAAATACCAATGTTCCTTAAGACAATGTGTTAATGTTTCTAAAGAAATGCACATAAAGACTGCCACATCAAAGTCATTTTGTATTAGAACATCTTTATATAAAATCATATGATTTAAAAGTATTCAAATGATGTGTAAAACATTTATTGAAAATTATTCTAAGAAAATGCACTAAATCCTACTTGTGTAAGTCTAAAAGTATTTATTCTTTAAACAAACAGTACTTAAGCATTAAAAGTAAAAGTTTAATTCAATTTAACGTTTGAAAAAAATACATTTTATTTTTATTTGAGCATAGCCAGGGGCCCACTGCAACACACAGATGTAATTTACAAGGAAATCTAACGTTGGCGAGTCTGCTAGATCAAAAACAGTCCAAATCAGCAGGAACTTTAGTAATCAAGAGACTTGGTAAACCTAGCCAAGCAAGTCTTGGCTATGAATATGATTATGCATTCACTTGCTGGTTGACTGAAATGTTTTTTTTATTACAAAAAGTATACCTGAACAAAATTTTGCCAAATAGCAATTTTTTTATATTCTGCACAAAGACCTACAAAAAGATGATGCACATTTTTTGTGTTACATTTTAAGTGTAACTATAATAATTAGAAATCTTTAGCAAAAGCAATAGCTGTTGTATAATTCAAGCAAGGAGGTATGGAAACAGAGAAGGGCCATGTCTTTTTATGGTTAACTGTACTGTCCGCAAACCCCAACCGTCTTCCTGTCCCAGTCGGAGATCGACAAGCATTGGACGAAGAAGTGTCCCAGGTCATGTTTGGAAATGATCCTTCCTTTCACCATGTTCTCTGTCACTGTGTACTCCTCCGTCAAAGGGAGTTTATCTGTGAGGGATAGCAGTGCATTTAGTCCCTTACATTATTTCATATTCAGATCATTCTTACTGACTGTTTTTACTTATTTATTATATATTATTGAATACAACAATGTGACACGATGTTTTAGGAAGAACGAATATGTGATTTAAATGTCTACCATACTGTATAATTAATAACACCACATATGCAAGATTGCCAATATATTTGTACTAATTCAAGGGGAAGGGTGACAACTAACCATCGATATGGGGGGGCATGACAGCCACAAAGTCCAGCCCTGACTCCTTCAGCACCATGTACATCCTATCATGGTCCTCTGTCACTGGCAGAAGCCTCTGTGGTACTTTGACCCGCTCCCATAGAAGGAAAGCTGTGAATCAAGAATATAACAACACTATTACATTTCATTTCAGGAAGTTATCATGGCCCTCCAATCCAGAGTGACCTAAAGTACAGACATGTTAAGATTAAAAGATTCATCAATACCTGACATACAGGCGACTACTTTGCGAATCCCCTGAGATTTCATGGCATCTAAGATGTTCTTTGTTCCTTCAGACATCATTGTTGTGGGACCTGTGGAGTTCATTTGAAACATACACCGTTTCACCATTGTCCTGGCCTGAACCATAAAGAGTACTACAGTGGCCTCTAGTGGAATTAATGCAACACACACTCAAAATATTTCAAAATATTTTCCTATCAGATAAAACACGTTTTAATTTGGTTTGTTTATACCTCCATTTGGATTTGCAATTGAATGTCTATTTCACCTTGTATGAAGTAGTCTGTAGGATATTCAAAAAACGTCACAAGCATTCTAACTAACGTCATTCTAGTCCCTAAACTTACTGAGATCATTCCTGGTCCCCAGAATAATGATGACAGCATCTTGTCCCTCCATGGTCTTTTTGACATCCTCCTTGTTGAGGACATCTCCTACCACCACCCTGCTGGCTTTATGGTCCTTAGGCAGCCTGGCTGGATCCCTGACCAGCACAGTCACATTGTAACCTGTGGACAACGAGGAACAAAGGATAATAGTGTTGTAGCTGGAGATGATTAAGCATTTAGGCACTTAAATGTACAATGCAATCGGCAAAGGCTGATCGCTTGCTGTGACCCAACTCTGAAGATATGCAATAAACACTATTTATTTTACAAACATGAGCACTCCTATTTAACCTATAGCAATTTGAATTTATTCAAATGTAATGATAAAAGGAGTGTGTAAATTAGTCAAAACGGGTGGTTCTTAATCAAATAGGTGTGCTCTTGAGCATGGCCAACATGAAGAAACCACCCATAGGTTTCTGAATACGCGCGATAACACAGCGGACTTTAATCTCCTCTCTGCCACACAGCAATGCACTCTTTCCAAGCATGAATCAGCAGAAATCCTTATGCGTTGCATCATGACTCAACACTTTTTGTCCCGTGATCTCAGTACAAGGAAAAGAAAATGCGTGTGAAACAAATAAATATATATTTTTTTAATGTGCACATATGCCACATGTAATGGACTGGACATTGTATAATAATATAGGCATAATATAATATTTTATAAATCATAGCAGTCATTTACATTTTAAAATATGCAAACAATGGTATGAAATAGAACATGCTTTGCTGTCCATTGCCAACGACATTAGATGAAAAACAATCAGCAGTGTGGCAGTCAACACTGTGGGAACATAGAAAAATGGCGTAGCTATAGCTACACATATAAATCCCTCTACGACAGATAACCGTCACATACAGGAGAAAAGATTGCCTACACTATATGCAATTTAAAAAACTTACCCGCTGCTACTGCCACTCGTAAAGTCGCCACTCCGGTCATTCCCGTTGCTCCAAATATTGCAACATTCTTTATCGATTCTGACATAATTACAAATTGAAGAACTGCCGCTTCTCTAAAAGGAATGTTATAACTTTACACTTCGTTGATTGCGTGCAACAATATATCATAAAATACGAATAGCTTACGAAAAGAACCCCTTTGACATTCAGACATTTTCAGAAACGCCCCATTTAGATGACTCGTTTCAGTAACTCAACTCCTCCCACTCCTAACTAAAAACCTCAGCCTAAATAAACAGACGACTGGTTAGTTTCTTACAAATGTGTGTAGGCCTGTATATTAACATATACAGTTGCAGTAAAATTTATTTAACTCACATTGTAAATCAGGTTAATTGTCAACATTTACAGACTTTCAGCTGTTTGAAATGAACAAATCAAACAAAAGCAATTGAAATAGCTCAACATAATGAATGCTTCAAGTGGTGCGGGGGGTGGCGCGCGCGCTTCATCTGTCGCTCCCCGCATTCTTCATTCACCCGGGTTTTCCTCATCTAAATATAGAGCTTGGTGCGTGATGTCATTGCTCTAGCGCTGCACTGGCTGATGGGAAAAATCGCGATTTTGTGAGGCCACTTGTTTTGTATACTGTCATTGTTGTAACACGCCGAGAATATTTTAGTTATAGGAAGAACCTGTTGTGTTGTTGGATGTAATGTCCTTTCACACGATCTACGGGGCAAAAAGATAGACAACAGACTTTATTTTTATTGTTTTCCGGCCTGGAAAATGTGTCCGATGTATCCAAGCGAAGAAGGTTGGTCTGGATATCCGAAGACGCACGGACATACTCTTTGCAGACATCCCAAGTTCATTGAAGTGTGTTCCAGGCATTTTCATTCAGGTACTATAAGACCTATATGCACTAGTGGGCTGGCCCTCATTACACACTCGGCGCCTGACACACTGGTATCACCTAATTTACAAGTCAATCCTAGGAAAAACCCCTCCTTACCTAAACTCACTCCTCACCATTGCCTCACCCTCCCGTAACCTGCGCTCATCCAGGTATATCTCCCTGATCACACCAAAAGCTCACACCTCCTTTGGTC
>JACXGM010027481.1:0-14476 GCA_016801145.1 Umbra pygmaea | reverse complement strand
CACACACACACACACACCCACACCCACACACACACCCACACACACACACACACACACACACACACACACACACACACACACACACACACACACACACACACACACACGTATATACACAATTACATGAAACACACACACACACGCACTGACATGAAACACACACACACACACACACACATAATCACACATAATCAGAAACATTTGTTTTTCTATCCTTATGGGGACAAGAAAACCAAAAACTGATTTTTTAGATGTTTATTAGTGTTTTTTTCCGCTTCACTCCATTATTCAGTCTGAAGCCATTTTCCACAATGGGCATTGTCAAAGACCTAGTCCTCATCTTCTAACCAATCATAAAAGTCTTACGTCATTGCGAATCAACCATCAACTGGCTAATGTAATGTGAACAAACTACCTAACACTTGTTGATAGCATTGTCACCAACCGTCACATTGCTGAACGTTTTTAATAAAATACAGGAAAACCTTCAACGCAATTTCCTGCTGTAGTTTTAGGGACATTACTTTCTGGATTTTTTTTAAACAGCTGCATTAGCAACATCCATGCCATCCTCTATCGTCATCTTCCATTGCTGCTTTCGTTGTTTCCATCTCTCAGGATCAGTTTCATTTCATCTTACCGTTATCCAACGGGTAGGACAATTGAAGCAAGCAATGCCAGATCCTGAATCACCCAAACAAAAATTTCAAAAAGGTTTCTAAAAAAAAGCTTCACAAAAAGGTTTCTAAAAACCTTACAGAAAGGAAGCAGGAAGTAAATATTTAATATTTCTGCAATGAGGTAGGGCATACAATGCACTAAAACAGGTTATTTTTTGGGGGAAGGGGATGGCTGGGTTTTAAAAAACTTCTGGGGAAATAGTGAAAAAGACCTATTTGAATGTCCCCTACATTGTCACACTGGTTCTCAATATGGATATTACAGAGTTTTCCATTAAGCTTTACATGCATTCTACATAAACTAGGATTTTAGGGCTCTATATGACATCATGCATATAAATCATTGTCTCAAAAGGTTGGGTTTTACTTATACATCTTGTAACCAAGAGTCTTCTGAATCAAAAACTATACAGCACTTCACTTTAAGACTTTAAGTATGACCCATTCAGAGGCAAAAATGTCAACATGCCAGGCGGACTTCAACCAATTAGAACCTTAATGTTAAATGAGTGCATAAGTGCATACAAAATAACCACAGCTCTTTGAGTGTAAATGTGGGTTTGTGTGCACCTGTATAGTCTGTGACATTTGGAGAGAGAACCTTAACAGGAAGACTTCCTAACTGAATGTCCAACAGGGCCGAACCTGTTATAGTAAAAATGCTCATCTTGGAACATCTTTAACACAACTATATTATATTAAAACCAACCAGGACATTATTCTCATCCACATTAATGAATTTCGGGAGCAGCACTCGGTTAAAACACATCTGGCATATTCATTAAAGAACATACATATCTGAAATATGTTAATATGTTTGAGAATATATGCAATATGAGGTTACAAAATGAACATTAAAAGGCCTGCGTTATGGAGATCATGAAAAAACATACAGCACACTAATTCTATTCTGTGAAATAATCAATTGCAAAACAGCCTCTCACATTCAGAATACTGCAGTGAAATTAGTTGTTTTCTATAGTAGCAAAAATCCTCTGCTGGGAGATGGCTGTGTGCAGTGTTGTCAGCTGTGGTCGGCCATGCATCTCAACCAACCAGAAATCCCTGTGACTTTCGTCCTCTTACATCATGTTGCCGAGGCAATAATACGTGCAGGCCCCTCTTTCTATATGCAAATCTGAGGAATGTTCAGGCCCAACTCTAAAGAGAGTTGATTTACCAGCTTTTTAACTGCTGTTAGTTATGAGAGAGAAGCAGTGCTGGGGGAACATGCACAGACATAGGTGTGTACGCACGCATGCACACACACACGCACGCATGCACACACGCACGCACACACATTTTATTTATACTATCCTTTCGGAGACCTCACACATTATTCATATTCAGAATTCTACTTTTTGAAACTTGAACCACATTCTTCATGGGAACTGGTAAAATATTTTTTATTTTCTTTGGGTTGTTTTCATCCACCCAATTTCAAGAGATCCATGTAATGATAAACGCCCTTGGCAGCCACTCCCTGCGGACTCTGGACAGTCGATGTGGAGATAGGCTTTGTGTCATTTGAAAGCCCTCTGATGCCATTTTGGTTCTTGTCACGCTACTTGCTCAACTAGGAAGTCTACGCCAGAATCCTTACATATCAGAAGGCATGTCCTCTCCAGCCCTAAACCTTGAATGAGCTGAAAGGCGCACAAGGAGTCAATAGAGCGTGACAAGGCAAGGCAACCATGTTTGATTACTCAAGCTCCCACATACCCGTAAGGTGCTGGGCAATTGCAACACTCTCTACTGGACCCCAAGGCTGGTCCGAGAGCAGAGTTTAAACCCTGGTCTTGAAAAAGCAGTGACACTGCTGCGCCATTCACGTTCATGTTTATCTTTTGATCCTTGCAGGCATGGCTGTGGTTCTGGGTCTAGATCAACCATAGAAATAGAATGGATAGAAAGCACATCGAACCGTTTGGTCATTCGATTAGTACACAACAAAATGGCGATTGTTGTTAGTTGTCACGGTGATAACATGCAAATCCTTTTAATGCAGAAGTAGGCTGCTAGATCTTTGCAATTGAATGGTACACACATAAAAATGGCTGCCGCTCTGATCATTCTGCTACATTGATTTGAATTGGAATATCCTTTCTATCCATTCCATTTCTATGAGGTCAACCTTTGTGATTACTGGTACTGGTTTATTTGGTAGTGTTCAACATTGACCTATTATCAGTCAGTCAGAAAAAATCAGAATGGAACTACAGTGCATGAGCAGTAATGATGATGAGACAGGAAATTCGTCAGGTCTGACACCTCTAAAGCCCAAGCAGCATTTTTTTTTCTGGAACAACACACAAATGCATTAAGACAACAAATAAATGGGGAAAACAACATTTCCTAGAATTTAAAGATCTCAAATAAAAATACTTGTTTATTCTAATACTTTTTTGTGATAAAGACAAAAATCACAGCTAACTGACTATCACTTTCACAATGCCAAGTCAAAGGAAACAACAGCACAACTTTGATGATGACAGCCAAAGCTGGAAAAACGCTGTAACGATGTCCCTGTGTTGTTTTCGTCCTTTGAGTTGTCTTGCTTAGTTTCCAGTGTTTTCCCTTATTTATGTCTGCAATAGTATTTAGTATTATATGTATGGACTCTTCTGGGTATTAGGGAATACATTTTAGGATTTCACTATGGGCTCCTGTGTAGGTCTTATGTGTAGATATGTATGATGTTTGGGTCTGTAATCACCATGGAGTTTTTTATGCCCTTTTGTGTGTTCCTGCTCCCTGGACACCAGTAATCCCCAACATCCTGATCCCCCATGAACACACCCCACAACACAGATTCCCATCCCCGTACAACCTGCACTTCCCAACAACCTGGATCACATGAACGCATCCCTCAAGCCCAGATCTCAATCACATGAATTCAGAACACCTGTTTCTTGTTATCTGTTAGTATATAGTGCTGTCTGTTTGTTCTGTTCCTTGTGAGGTATTGTTCATTTCTTTCAACTTACTGAGTGCTCCCAGTTTTTATCTATATTGGAAGTATTCTGACCTCACCTGTTTCTGCCTTGTTACCACATTTTTTGATTCTGCCCTTTTGTACCTTTACCCCAGAGCCTTTCTGTCCATTGAACCTTGTCTCCCTGGAACCTAATATTGTACCATTTGGAACTATCTGTGTACTGAACCCTGCCTGGCCTGTTTATCCCTGGAAACTGATTTTGTTGTTCTAAGCTATCTTGTATAGCGGACCTTGCTTACCTGACCTATGTATATGGAACTTCATTATTCATTATTAAATAGTATTGTGAATTAAAACCCTTTGCCCTCTGAGTTGTATTCTTGACAAACGCCACATTGCCTAAAAGAGAGGGTGAATTCTTGTAGTATTTAGCGTGTGTAGGATGTTTGCCAATGTTGTCTTGAAACAGTGAAACTCTAACACAAACACACACACACATATACACATACACATACATACATACACATTCTAAGACAGGCGGGTGTGTACACACCCACACACGCAAAACTGAAGGATGACAAGACAAAGAGCAGAGAGAGAGAGACTGCATAGAGAGAGAGAGAGAGAGAGAGAGAGAGAGAGAGAGAGAGAGAGAGAGAGAGAGAGAGATTGCCCCTGGGCGTCACTGCTCCCAGTCATGCCATTGCCTCTGGTGGCAGGCAGGCAGCCCCTAAATAAGTTACTTATAAGCATTTATTGATGCACAAGTCTGGCATCTGTTCTCGAGGTCTGTGGTTCTGGAGGTAATTAGCTTGGAACCTTACACTTCAATCAGGCCACACATTTAAAAAGAGACTAGAGCCCTATTTCTCTCATTCTTCCACCCCACCAATGGCCCTCCTTATCCGCCTGTTTGTTCCAAATTCACACTACATGGATCCACGATTACGAGCGGTAATTATCCCGACATTAGCTTCATCATCATTATCGTTATCGCCGCCGCATTCCCCACAAAGTCAGCACCCATGGTTAACAGGAAGAGGGGAAACACTTGAACAATGTCAATGACAACAACTAACAAAATAAGGAACAAACAAACAAGCAAACAAACTAGCACGTGATTGTTCTTCGCTATTCCATGGCCTACCTTAACATGCTTCCTGAAAAGCTAAGAGCATAGCGTGTGCGTGTGTATTAACGAATTGTGCAGCAGTCGTGCACAGCACGACCAAAATAAAATTTGATTAATTTCAGACAGATTTAAAAATATATATATATATATAAACTATTCATTTTGTTAGGGAAGAACACAAGAGGAGGTTTAAACCTAGCCCTGGGGTAGGAGGCTTTGTTCAGTCGCTCCTTTGATATTACGGAGGTCTTTTTTATTGAGCGCTTGACATGATAGATAAACCATACAGTGGATTGAATAGCCTCCTCTTGCACCACACAGTAAATGTCATTTGCCATTAACAATGCTGCAGTGAGGTACATAAACCATTAATACACCCCTTTACGAGTGCACGGCCTAACTGAGCATGTCTCCCATGCAACCTGGAATCTGATGGACGTGTTAGCCACGGCCTGGCTGTGATATCACTAGAGCAGCATTTAATTGCCAGCAAGCAGATGAGATGACAGACATTAGCTTTTTAAGGCCCATCGTAAAACAGAAGAGGGAATGAAAGACACCTCTCCTCCAAGTCACCACCAATAAAAAGACACATTGTCTGTATATGAGGTTGGTTTTTTCTATGTCCGCGGACAAACTCGGGAACTTGGGGCCAACAATGGGAGCATGGATGGATATAGAGGCGGACCATCAAGGGACAGGCGAGTGCCTCTTACAGGACACCGGTCAGGAAAAGAGGCAAGGAGTATGGGTCTGGTGGGGGTAGGGGTGACAGGCGATCTGTCAGAAATGAGAGGTCCACCCACGGAGCCTTGCGGTGCCCCTGTGGATCCGGGGCCCATCCTGAAGGGGCATGGTCATAGATCATCACTAGGAGCCCATCATTTGACTAAAGCGGGGCATGCGTGGAAACAATGGCCCATAGTCTGGACAACAAGCTTAAGCATCTGGGCGTCACCGGCCTTAATGGGGGGGGTGTCAATCTGCACTCCTCTCCAGACGACCCACAATGCATTGTGTGTTCCCCAGCCCAGAAAAGGTAGTTTCTCCATGGCCCAGCTACGATCATGCGGTCCCCTACTAGCAGACACTGTCAGCTAAATGGGGCTTGGATGAATGGCTGGCTAGGGTCCTAAAAATGTATGTATGTGTGTGTGTACTGTATATGTATTTGCACATGTGTGTGTGTTCGTGTGAGTGTGTGTGGAGCGAGAAGTGCAGCTTGTAAAGAAAGCGTCTCATTGAGGCCCATTGTGACGAGGGGAACACACACAGCAAATCACATGGGGGCATCTGGGCCCAGTGGAATGTGTACATGATGTCAAATGATCTCCTAAAGATAGCCTCTGTAAAAAACACTTGGAGAGGGTGATTCCCCGATCCACCACCCCTCAGGCCCCCAGCCCATTCTCCTCAGGGTCTGGAGAGAGCGTGTTTGCATTGCCAGGCTGGAGTTTTGAAAGTGGGTTGTGTTTCCAGATAGGGAGGTCTGGGTAGCTACCGTCTTGTGAACTGTTTCCACAGACCCCCAGCTCTGTCTGACTCTACTACTTGTCTGGATGGGTGGGATTACTGGTAAGGGACAACAACCTTCTTACTATTATTCCTCTGAACCTCCTTCTCTCCTCCTTTCCCACTGTAGTATGTTATTCTAGAGAATTAAATGTTGCGAGTGTGAACAAATCCCCTTTAAGCTGTCCTACACAATGCACACTTTCTCAGCTACCTGTCAAGAGCGTGCCCAGACACGTGCACGTCATTAAAGTCCCGCAGACACCTGTTAGTTTGGGCCAATGTGATTATTGTCATTTCCGTCAAACATTTACCTGCACGCACAGGGGCAGTTAAAAGAGAAGGAGCTGTTCCAATTATGGGTTCCATTGTCATGGGGACCTTCCAATTAATTGATTTAATTATCTGGTAATACATGGCAGGTTCACCTGAACAGACACTCAGACATTGCAGTTTTCATTCAAATAGGTTGTGCAATCTATTTTAACTCAGAATCTGATATTCCACAATAGTTTATCTGGTTTAACTGCACGTAGCCTAATGGGACACCACACTCTATTTGTTGTCTGATTGGCCTCCTCACCAACAGCTCCACAATAAGGCCACTTCTGAATGGGATCCAAGTAGGGCAAGAGTCAATAACTGCCACCCAGTCAGCAATGCACGCACACACACACGCACGCACGCACACGCACGCACGCACACACACACACACACACACACACACACACACACACACACACACACACACACACACACACACAAGTTGACCAGAGGAAGCGAGAGGATCAAGCATCCATTTATCATGCACTTGTCACATCCTGACCTCGTTACAATTAGCAGCCAGATGTCCACGCACTGTGCGGCACAAACCGCGCTCACGCTCTAAGGGGCGCTTTTCAGAGTGACACACACACATGTTTTCCACAGGAGCCTGTCCCTCTCAGCCCCCCCGCTTAGCCAGTGGTGACCTACCTTGAACAGGGACAAGACCTGGGTGGTGAGAGAGTGTCTGCTGTGTATATGTGTGGGTTTGCGTGTGTTTTGTGTGTGTCTGTGATGTGTGTGTGGAGTGTGTGGTTCGGGGTGCATAAGCTAGGGGCGATCAGGCTTTCGAATCTCCTGGAACCGCAGTCTGACTGACCCATCCACCTCCCTCTTGCTCTCTCGTCCCCTGGGGGGCTAGTAGGGGTGATGGGCTGGACTGCTCTGGTCCTCGGGGGGCCTTTACCATGGCAGGCTGGGTATTACCTGTGGAGTGAGCTGTCACACTCATACTACCTGCACAGGAAGATAGAGCCGGGCCTGTGCACCCTGAGGGGGAACCAGGACGCCTGTCAGCGGCCTGAAGCTATGAGAGGAGGACACACAATCAGTCAGGGCGGAGCCAGCTGTGACACCGGCTACGGCTAACTCTCTGAAATCCAGACCTGGAGGAGGTTGGAGGGGTCAGAGGCCACGGAAAGAGCCAAAGTGGCCCCGGTGGCCTCGTGTGAGAGAGGGGGATCCCGGGAAGGATCTGCTGGTGGTCAACACAGTCTTCTCATTAACTCCACGCTGGGCTGATCTTCTCTCTCCAGCAAATATCCTGTGAGCTAACTGGCAGCCCCCCCCCCGACTGCGCCCCCTGCCACATATGCAATGCGTTAACCTGCCACCACAGGCTTCCAAACCCCCAACCCTAACCGCTTACCCCTCAGCCTGTCTGTCACCGCTAGGTCCCCTGTCCCCTCAGTGGTCGCGCTGCGTTCAGACACACAATGAGGGAGTTGAGGAAACCACCAGGCGGCTAATTCAATGAGTCGGTGCCCTGTTGTTGATCCTGGGATCAGGGATCAGCCACAGATGTGGTAGCGAATTGGACTCCTCCGCCTTTTACAGTTTGATAGCAGCTAGCGAGCTAGGCTACCTCTATCCCAGGGTAGGAGTTGCTGCTGATGCTGCTGTAACTTCATTTAGCACAATGCTAACTCTGTGCAGCTGGCTGAGGGACAAAGGCCGCCATTGAGAGGGACCAGGAAGTGGGAATGCGCCAACATACGCTCCTTTCCCAAATGTATCAATTTGTCTTTATTGTGTACCCCTTACTTTCCCTTCACCAATGTTTTCACACCCAGTTCTAAAGCCTTAGTCTCATTGCATATAACAATGGATTCTGGCGAGTTGTAGACCTCGGCAAAAATTTCACCTCGGCATCTGCGCCAAGCCATTCTTCTATAATCCACGCAGCTCTTCCAACCAGTATTCACATGGGTTACTGAAAATTATGAGCTGTTTGCTTACCAGACCACCGCAGATTGCTTTGCAGTTCACAGAACCACCAGGGTGAGTCGCCCCAGCACGGCAAGATCCATGCCGATGATGGTTCCTCCTCCCAGGTGATGTTGGCTAATTTGCATCATCCAAACCCCTAAACAGAAGGACACATTTCTGGACCAGGGTGCTCGGCTTGGTGCTACGAACAGAGTGTGTTAGACCTCTACTCCACTTGGGAAGATGGACAACAGTCATTGTTTACGTCAATGGGTAATAGTGCAAGACATTATCCACTATGTCTACAGAGGGGTCATCCAGCCACATCTCTAGGCTGCAGACAAAAAACAAACGGAAGCCAACCCAGCACTGTTTTGAATAATGCTGCCGTCTCTGTAGCAATTTTTGCCCCCCGATAGAGTGGATTGACCAGTGCCCCTCCAGTGGATGGAGAAACAGGAAGAAAACAATATTTCACTTGTTTCTGCTTTACCTCTCCTGACATGGGCTGACCTCCTCATCGATCTTCACTCCGCAAAATAGGTTTCCTCCTCAGGAAGAATAGAATCTGTGTGTGTGTGTTTTGTGTGTGTGTCCTCATTCGTAAAATATTTTTTCCTGGCAGACAGCAGAATCACAAAGACTCTCCAAGGTCTTGTCTAGCAGCCTGGTATTAATGCTAATAAAAAGATGCTTTATTGCTGATTATTGTGTTCTTTGAAAACCGGGAAAGCTCATATACACATATCCAGATTATTCCAGGCAATGTGTTGTGTATGTTCTTTACCAGTCTCCTATTCAAGCTTTGTGAAACCACTATTATGGATAATTCTTTAATTTCAGATGAGTGAGTTACAAGCTTACTTTGCATGTACATCAATGACTAACATGCAAGTGTCAGTGGAAAACACACATTATATACAGAAAATACGGTATATATACACATATAGAAACATGCATATATAAACACACAAACACAGAGATGAACACCTCATGCATTGCGTGTTGAAGGTAAATACAACATGCAACATTTAGTATGCTGGGAGTTGAAGCCGACCCCTGCCAAAGAATGAAAGAGAGAAGAAGCTCAACTAGGATGGAAAGAGAAAAAAGCCAGTCTGGGCCTGGAAAGTGGCTTCAGATAAAAATAACAAGTCACACGGCAGAGGACAGATCTGGGCGCTTCTCCTCTGCCCCGAGGCCCAGGTCTGCACAGCCTCCACTGAGGCGAGGGAGGAGGGGCAAAGAGGAGGGAGGGCAGGATAGAGGGGTGGTGGAGGAGGAGGGCAGCATGTTTCACAGCAGAGGAAAAGGAGGGAGGCTGGCGAGGGTGGGAGGAAGAGGGAGAGGAGGAGGCGGTGTGCTTGATGTATAGGCTCTGGCTTGCCATTGTGAGTCACCACCCCCTTGAATGAGCTGCAGGCAAAACTAAAATATTTGTTGGTTAATTAAAAAAAAACTGGACAATTAGGAACTGACTGCACAAAAGCTAGTGTATACGGTAACAGAAAATGAATACCACGCAAGCATGTGAAATCCCAAGGAGTTTTTTTTACCCTCCTTTGTCATTGTGCCGATATCTGAGCATTATTACAGAGTTTCTTCTGTTTCTTGATGTTTATTCACGTTGATTCTCCTAGTTAAGCTGTGCATTTGGTAGATATCTATCTTTTCTGTATACACCACTCATGGTTTACTGGTCCTTAAGGAGAGTTTTGTTCATCAACCGAATATCTAACAAAATAAATGTAATACAGAAAATCACTACGGTGTTTTCAACACATTTGGGCTGGTGTCACGATGAAGAAGCAACAGTAGCTTTAGCACTCAATGAAGGAGCTATGTGATCTGACAGTGACAAACATTCCAACCTACATAATAATGGAACTTAAGCCAATTTACTAACTATCTTGGAGCAACAGAAAATGTTAATTATTGTGAGGATTAAAACAAGTGAACTCATTTTGTTTGATGTTGATACAGTTTTTGTAAGAGCAAATCAGGTCTGAAAGTTCAAAAGTGATCATATAGGGGGTCAGATGGCTCAGTGGTTAGGGAATCAGACTTAGAGTTGGAAGGATGCTGGTTTGATTCCTGACTGTGCCAAATGGTTTTGTGTCCTTGAGCAAGGCATTTTACCCAACATTGCTCCAGGGGTATGTCACTCCAGAGCATCAGCTAAATTACTAAAATGTAAAAATAAAATAATATAATCATTCTTTCTTATACCTCATAAAGATGACATATATAGCTGCTGTACAACAACATTCTCAGTGTTTTGTCTTGCTAGGTCAAACTCCAGGCCCTAGATATAAGTGCATTCTAACTTAAAGACAGGCAGACATTTGTGATGGCAAACTATCCATTGTCAGCCTGGAACATTCCAGGGAAGCCACCTGATGTGAGCTGCCTATTGATTCAAATCACCGTGGCTGCCACTGTTTTAAAGTCCACGTCTTCCAAGCATCTGGAGTGCAATGCAACATCTTCTTCCCTTTGACATAAAACTTTTGTTTGCAGCCAGGCCAGGTCACAGCGTGGCTTCCACTGTGCTGCCATATGTTTTCCATACTATTAGAGTCCTACTTAACAGCCTGGACACTGAGTGGGGTGTCTTTGCAAGACACGGCCCATAAAAACACAGATAAAAAGGCATCCGTGGCTAAAGCCTGACGGCAATTTCTCCAGGAGGGGTGGCTGCTTGCTTCGTGTGGCCTCTTTCCTCTGGGAAGGTAATTAGCTTCTTATCTCAGGATACCCTATATCCTTGTGTTTTAGACCCCCTCCCCTGCATCTTTGGTCGGTGCTCAGATTTACCCGCAACACTGCATTGGTTTCTATTATTATTCGAGCAGCGATGCCTTGGTAGTGAAGCCATTGACCATTGGGTCAGTCGGAGAGGTGGCTGGATAATTAAAAGTTCCCCAACCCTGCTCCCCCAGGGGCTGGAAGGCCGAGGCGGCCAGTCACCGCTGCCCGGACCGCTGCAGAACTTCAGCGGCCAATCGATCAGCTGATTAACCCTCATTACTGATTGGTCCGAGCTGATTGCACCCCAGCCCACAGCCAAGAAATCACCTATGGGCCCGAGGCGTGGCGAGAGCTGCCATGCTGCAGCACAACACTTGATTACTGGCTGGGGCTTGGGGGAGGCGTAATATTTATTTTGTGTGTTTGTTGCCGCCAAGACAACACACAAGTAGAAGTCAACCTGACGAAGAATATAGAGGACATTTCAGCCAGTGTTAGTGTTTATCCCTCCCTGCCTGTGCCCATAGACCCCCCCCCCCTCTTTAGTGGTGGCAGTCTTAAGCTGGGTCAAGCAGAAATGCTAGCCCAGTTTCCGCTGCAGTGGCAGATAAGACATTGTGGCGTGGCTCAGTAAACCATAGACGGCCATCTGTCCATTAGGACACACTGTGACTGAGTGAACGGAGACACACTGAAAAAAGGAGACTGCTCCGTGTGTGGTGGCAGGGTTTAACCACGCCTGCATGTCTCCCAATCGCTCTCTATCTCTCTCTGTCTGTCTCTCTATGTCTTTCCCTGTTTCTCTATTTCACTTTCACTCTCTTTTTCTCATTTTTTCTCTCTTTCTGCCCTTTTGTTGTTCGTAGTTCTTTACTTTCTGTCCTCTCTGGCTCTCTATCTGTCTCTGTCTCTCGCTCGTTCTCCTTTTCTGTCCTTCTCTCTCTCTCACTCTCGTTCGTTCTCTCCCTCTCTGCAGAGCCGCTCGTGTTTACATCTTCCCTGGTAAAGAATGCACCAGTGCATGCTGGGTGAGTGCTGGAGGAATTCTGAATCTGGAGCAAGATGTGCAGTAAACTGATTCACTGAGAGAAACATGCTGGATTCTAGAGGGAGTCTAAGAAGAACCAGACTATCTCCCCCCCTTTCTCTCTCTCTCTCTTTCCCCTTTTCTCACTATCTCTCTAAAAGTAAGACATTGAATGCTCTTAGGTAGACTAGTGGAATACGAGCACGCTATTTGTTGCTTTGAGAGTGACATGACAGATTTGATACCAGACACTCCGGGGAGACTTTAAATAGGCAGCGCCATGCCGGAACAGAAAACTAAAATCTGCTGCTTCCATCGGAATTATAAACGTTTGGGATATAAAAGAGTTGGAAATTGTGTGTGTGTGAGTGGTGATTATAAATGGATGTTAGGGAGGGCTTCCATACATCTCACCTCCATCCCCTAGGGAAGACGTTCTTGCACAATGTTTTCTGCAAACAAGCATTTACTTACTCATGTTGTAGCTGTTACCTAAAAACAGACAGGCATCTCCCCCTGAATCAGACACATCATATGGGCTGGTCCTTGCTATCATCAGGGGAGAGTGCTCTCAGTCCATGCAGAGAGACTGAACTAGACTGAACACTCCAATTCGCCAGAGTTTGTGTCCCAAAACAAACTGGGAACACACAAGCCGCATGGTTCCTAAGAGGAAGATTACACTACCTAAAGAGTGTTGCTAAGCTATTTCATTTGAATGTATTAGAATCAGCCCAAAAGAATTACACTACCAATTCCAACATGTAATGACTATATATGATGCCTTTATATCCTTTATCTCAATCCTCCAGCAACTGAGTGCATTATCTGCTTATCTAACCTGTTAGGAAAACACGCTTCATGCCAGTCACTCGTGCAGGACAAGTTGAGAGGAATAAGCAGGGCAGGGCAGGGCAGGGAAGAGCCTGAGGGCTGTAGCTAACACTGCAGGGGGAAGCTGGGATACTTCAAAGCACCAAGCTGTCACCTCCAATGCTTGGCCTATGACCTCTAACAATCGGCCAATCAGCCGCTTTGACCACACATCATATTACCCAATCTCTGCATCTGCAAAAATGACTATGGCAACACTAATCTCTTTTTCCTTCATTTGAAAGTGTGTTGAACTATAGTTCCAGGTGTGATGTGAAAAGATGAGATTAATACACATACTATTCTCTGGGATCCTAAAAACACAGAAGTGAAAGAGTTGATAGAAGGTAGCAGTGCAGGGTCAAGAGCATGACTGTAAGACACTCAGCCAGAAAGTCAACACTGGAATTAGGGTTTGTTCTTAATTTAAAGTTAGGGTCAGGAATGAGGTTAAAAGTGTGATTCAGGTTAGGGCTTTAACGTTGAGGCTATTGAAGCTAGAGAAAACCTGCCTGAGGAGGTGAATACCCCCCATCCTCCCCAAGATCTGCTTTAGTTTGTTTTCTCTGTGTTTTATTTTATCCTCCACCAACACCAACAAAAAGAAGATGCCTTAAAACGATTATAGTTAAATAAGCAGAGCTGAGCCCGAGGCCATGAGGCGCGGGGCTGATGAAATCCGATGCTATCTGTCAGGTGAGCTGGGCCCACACCACAACTAGAAGAACAATCTCTGGGCTCTGCTCAATTATCAGGGATTTACATACATTTATCTTCCTGGGACCCTCGCACCCAAAGTGTGGCATGAGGTGGAATTCTCTGGGAAATAGCTAACTGGCTGATAAGACTTTAGAGAAAACAAACGTGAAACTGCCTGAATGTCATCTGTAGGATCTAACCTCCCTCTGATATCAATCTGACGGGATCTGATCTAGTCGGGGCTTATCAACAATAACAATATGGCTGAGGATTATCATAATTGAAAACCATCAATCTTCAGGAGGGAGCTTGGCGGCTGAGGAGATATGCAGAGATATTCTGAGAATACCGACACGGCGACTAAATATGAAAAAGGCTGGTCACGTGATTGCGTGCTGAGTAAGGCTACATTAGTAACCACACAAAATATGAGGTACAACTAGTGGAGAAAAGATGGAAAGACCATGCAGGCACAGGTAGGCGCACACACAGACACACAAACACACACAGACACACACAGACACACAGACACACAGACACACAGACACACAAACACACACATACACACAAACACACACAGACACACAGACACACAGACACACAGACACACA
>JACXGM010027480.1:0-14467 GCA_016801145.1 Umbra pygmaea | reverse complement strand
ATCTGGGTGCCCATCATAGCGCTCGGGTAGGGCTAGTTCCACTCCCGTACGGACAGTAGAAGAGGAAGAATCCTGATTGGCAACCGCACTCACGGGTGGAGGAGATGGAGGGCTGGCATCCAGTCGGCGTAGACGCTGGAGGACCTCCTGCATAGCGGTCTCCAGATTAGCCAGCTGGTTGTGGTGTTGCTGTAACACCTTGTCCCTCTCGCTCCAAGCCGCAGCGCTCTCCTTTCCACCTGCTGCCTCCATAGTATGGTCTTGTATTTCTGTCACAGTAGGATGCGAGGAGACAAGAGCAGGTAGCGTATAACAGAATTTATTCCAAATAAAGTTACCCAACACAGGGCTTCCACAGGTAAGTAACAGAACTCCGAACTGAACAGGATTTAATACAAGACAATCAGAACACAAATCGGCCATCTTAAATAGGCCACCCAAATAGACCGCACCTGCATGCGCAATCAGCCCATAGAGGTGCATAGAAGTCCTAATATTCAGGAGAGCCGGACCTAACGGACTCCCTGGGAATCGACCCAGATGTGACAATTATCTAGGTATATGTCTTGATGTAGACTTCCATATCACCTCCTAAGAGAGAAAGAGAAAATTTAAATAATGTAAAATTAAATGTCATCCAAAAAATATATTCTGAGATATTCTTGTTTTAGGTGTATACATTCCTTTACACACAAGTGACTGTTAGATAAAAATTCAATGTGACACAATAGCAGCAGTGCACATGTGCTTTTTTCAGCTAAATAACTAGAGTATCACTTTTCACCCATATTAGTCACAGGGGGGCATAAACACAAGGAATTTTGTTGAGCAGCTGAAATTATTCACTGTATTCTAAATAACAACTATTAAAAACACAACTTCAGTTCTTTTGGTAAATGTCAGTCTCCAATAGTTTCACATGTCAACCTCTTCAATTAAAAGAAAATATATGCTAACTTCAACAACAAATGTAATACCGAAGATAAATGTTGTATGTACACAAACTTGAAGAAAAAATGAGGTCAATGTTGCCCAACTGACATTATGTTTTGGTGGTTAACGTTAGTGAAGGTTGCAATTAACCTATTATCTTCCAATAAACAATAACTAAAACTGGCTTTATAAAACAGAACTACTGACTAGATTCATGAAAGGTCGGCTAATGTATTTAAAAGTAAAAAAATCAGTAATTTCATCAACTTACCAGCGATCGTAGTTCGGAAAAACCTAATATTATATAAAAAAAACTTTTTACGTTATGAGAATAAAATAGAAGTGATTTCAAGGCACAGAAACACAGAGACAAGAGACATCCAGGTATTTTGTTTCCTAACAGATAATGATAGATTGTGATCGAGTGACCACAACTTGGATGAATATTTAACCAACCAGCTGAGGAATCCAGGTCAAAGACTTTGGTTTTAAGTAAAGAAAGTATAACACTGCAATTTGTAAGGTGTGTTTGGTTTGTAGAAAAAGAGAAATTGTGTAAAATAATGATTGAAAAGAATAAACTGTGTTTGGGCGAAACATTGTCTGCAGCCATCCTTCGAGGCTACGTGGAAGTGATCAAAAATTTTGACAGGTCAGGCTCTGTCCTGAACCGGAGACCTGATATGGAAAATAGGGAGTATAGATAAGTGTCTTGTAGCAGCCTTCCCTGAAGAAGAGAAGGACGTGTAGTTTGGCTGTACACCTAGAAAAGCTAAATTTAGAGAGGAGCAGACCCATCACACAGGAGAGAGAAGTGAACTAAAGGAACGTCTGAGGAAAGAAAAAGCAACAGAGAACTGTATGGATGACAGATATTTACAGGATAGACAGCCACAGACAATGCAAAAGATGTGGTAAGCACTAACTGAAGTTTTTTTAGGGTTTGTCTGGGTAGCCAGAAAAGAGAACATTACAATAATCCAATCTTCAGGTAACAAAAGCATAAATTAACTTTTCTGCATCGTTCCTTGACAGAAAATTTTGAATGTTTGCAATGTTCCGGAGATGGAAATAAGCTGCTCCTGAAATAGTTTTTACATGTTCGTCAAGAGAGTGATCTGGGTCCAGAGTAACACCAAGGTCTTTTACAGTTTTTACTGATATGACTGTACAACCACCTATGTTCATTGCCAGATTTGACAGCAGGTCTCTTTGTTCCCTGGGACCTAAAATAAGCATATCTGTTTTTTCAGAGTTTAGAAGTAAGTCATTTTCTGTCATCCAGTTCTTCATATCCAAAACACATTCTTCCAGGGTGTGCAATTTTGGGGATTCTCCCTTTTTCACTGAAATGTACAACTGTGTGTCATCAGCATACCTGTGAAAGTTGGCATTGTGTTTCCGGATGACATCACCAAGAGGCAACATGTATATAAAGAACAGTAGCGGTCCCAGAACAGAACCTTGTGGAACACCAAAGCATACCTTAAATTTTTTGGAGGACAGACCATCCACAGATACAAACTGATATCTTTCTGATAGATTGGATCGGAAGGGAGAAAGAGGTGAGGAAGAGAGGGAGATTTTACTAGAGAAGGAAAGAGAATGGAAAAAAGGATGAAGGTCTGTGGAAGGGAGCTAGAAGGAGAATTGAGAAGACAGAGAAGGTTGATGGATGATGGCTAGTGCTATGGAGTGATTTATAAATAATTGGGTGTTTGGATCAGCAATTTCATTTTGATCTATCAAATAATTGAAGGACACAGTAATATTTCAGTAGTGAAATGAGGTTTATTAGATGAACAGAAAATGTGCAATATGCATCAAAATGAAATTAGACGGGTGCAAAAATTTGGGCACCTCAACAGAAATATCATATACATTTTTAGTTCAGCCTCCAATAAGGTAAGGTAAGGTAAGGTAATTTATTCATAAAGCACGATTAAAAACAACGGGTAGTTGACCAATGTGCTGTACAATTTCTGAAGAAACATACAAAACTGTACAAAAACATTTATACAACATTATACAAATATCTAACTACTCTCATAAAACAAACAATCTCCTAACTCAGCTATTTGGTTTAGATAGGAAAGCCAGGGAAAAAAAGATTTAAAAGATACCACTGTGGAGGCAGTTCTAATATCCAAAGGCAGACTATTCCAGAGTTTCGGAGCCAACACTGAGAAGGAACGATCACCCCAAAGTTTACATCTAGTCTTAGGGACAATTAGCATTTTCTGGTCAGAAGACCTAAGTGATCTTGATGGGGAATATATCTGTAATAGATCTGAGAGGTAAGGTGGTGCCAGACCATTTAGAGATTTGAAAACAAACAACAAAATCTTAAAATCAATCCTATAATGGATAGGCAACCAATGTAAAGAAAACAAAATTGGAGTGATATGGCTCCGCTTCCGATATCCTGTCAGCAATCTAGCTGTGGCATTTTAAACAATTTGCAAACGTCTTAAAGTCGACTAATTAATTCCTGCATACAAGGAATTACAGTAGTCTAAGCGTGAGGTCACAAAAGCGTGCTTTACTCTCTCTAAATCCTCAAAGGACAAAAATGACTTGACTTTTGTCAAGGTTCTTAATTGAAAGAAACCTGATTCCACAACAGTGTTTACTTGTTTGTCAAATTTTAGGGAGTTATCAAAAATTACCCCCAAGTTTTTCACCTTGAATTTACAATAAATGGATTACGAACCTACATCAACCCAGGGTGACTCAGATACATTAGAAGGTGCCAACACAACAATCTCTGTTTTACATTCATTTAGATGCAAAAAGTTTGCAGTCAGCCAAGTTTTCAAATCATTCAGGCATGCTAAAAGGGGCCCTACTGAATAATTGTCTTCCTTTTTTACAGGCATATATCTCTGTGTATCATCCGCATAGCAGTGGAATGATACTCTATGTTTTTGAAAGACCGCTCCAATAGGAAGCATGTATAATGAAAACAAAACGGGTCCCAAAATCGACCCTTGAGGTATCCCACATTTAAGAGGGGCAGACGAAGATGTAAATTCCCCCATGGTAACTGAAAAACTTCTGTTTGTTAAATAAGACTTAAACCAATTTAAAACAACACCTCATATCCCTACTAACCTCTCCAGCCGTGCATATAGTGTCAAATGCCGCGCTTAAATCGAGTAACACCAAAACTGCTGCATTTCCAGTGTCTACAGTTAATAGAACATCATTAAGAACATTTAAAAGTGCAGATTCTGTAATGTGATGTTTCCTAAAACCAGACTGAAATTTTTCATTTAAAAAAGACTCCAGCTGAATGAAAACTACTTTCTCTAGTATATTTGAGAGAAATTACAATTTTGAAATCGGTCTAAAATTATTGAGCTCATTTGGGCTCAAATTAGTGTTTTTAATTAGAGGCTGTACCATAGCATGTTTAAAAAAATAAGGCACAGACCCTGATATAAGGCAACTTTTTATTATATTTAAAACACTAGGACCGACTGTATCAAAAGCCTGTTTTATTAACTTTGATGAGAATACATCAAGTGGGGAGTCTGATGGCCTTAACTGATCTACTATTTTACCAAACTAGGATGATCCAAAGCATCAAAGTGATCAAACACCACAGAAACAGATGGTGTAGCTGTGATATCATAAACACCCAGAGGAATTTGAGACCAAAGTTTTCAACAAAAAATGTTTTAAAATGTTCACACATATCCATCGACCTATCAGGCACAATTACATTAGGTGGATTTTTAATAGAGTTTATAGTATTAAATAGTACTGTAGGTCTATGACAGTTTCTCTCAATAATATTGGAGAAATACTGTGCCTTTGCTGCTCTAACAGCACCTTGATATGTCTGTAGAGAGTCTCTTAATATATCTTAGGACACTTGGAGTCTGTTTTTCTGCCATTTACGCTCTGCCCTCCTGCAGACTTGTCTAAGTGCACGTGTATTATCATTTATCCACGGTTCTACCTTAGTGTTTTTGCCCTTCATCTTCAAGGGTGCAATATCATCTAAAATTGTTAAACATACAGAATTAAACAAAGACAACAAAGACTCAGGATCTGAAAAGTATAGATATGGATGAACCACATTATAGTTATTTTCAAACATTGTAGCGAACTCATTGATGACACTAGTATTTATCCTACGACGTAGGCGTAATCCTGGGAGAAGTTTTTCAGTTTGGCATGGGAAAGAAACCCCAAAAGTAACTGGTTTGTGGGCAGAAAAGACAGCATCACAAACATCTACATAACATACAGAAATGCCAAATGACTAAACTAGATCCAATGTGTGTCCATGCTCATGTGTAGGAGCATTTACAGATTGCACAAGATTAAAAGAGTTAATGAGATTCAGAAAGTCCTTTACCAGGGGGTCCGCTGGACAACACACATGAATGTTAAAGTCCCCCACAATTAGAAACTTATCAAATTTCAATAAAATTTCCCCTAAAAGTTCAGAAAGATCCTGAATCAAATCTTTATTAAATTTAGGTGGCCAATAAATCAACCCACAAAACACTGGCTCATCCAATTTAAGCTGAAAAGTCTGCAGTTCTAAACTTGGAAAAAGTTCAGTTTCCACAACACAAGACTGATAGCTGTTTTTAAAAACAGTTACTAAACCTCCACCCTTGCCTTTAGCTCGAGGAGAATTTATAAATTTACAATCTGAGGAAACAAGGTCGGCAAGCGGACTTAAATCACCAATGGACAGCCACGTCACAGCTTGTTTTTGCACTTCTTTAGCGGAAAAACGCAAGGGACTGAAAACCGATACAGCGCCAATGGCACAGCAGACAGATCTGGATGAATGTATGAACACGATTCTCTTTGTTCTTTACCCGCCAGTATAGTCACAGTGTTTCTGATGTTAATAAGCATTTGCCAATCATTAACCAAAATAGCAGTAACATGCTGGATCAGGAGTGAGACGAACAAAACAACCACAAACAGAACAGGTACAGGTAGCAAACGGCCAGCCACACACAACGGCGCCATCTTTCAAAGCCATTAACAGAAATAACAGCCTATCTATAGCCTGTAATGAGTGTCAGAATTAAGGTATTTTGGACCATTCCAATCTCTAGTTCAGTTAGGTTTGATGGTTGCCGAGCATGGACAGCCCACTTCAAATCACCCCACAGATTTTCAATGATATTCAGGTCTGGGGAATGGAATGGCCATTGGCGGTGAGCAACGATTGTGGAGTGAGAGCGGAGGAAAAGTGTTGACTTTTCCAACAACAATGCACCGTGGGGCGGAGAGGGACCAGCTTTTGGACAACTTGTGGGGATCACCTGCCGCTGTGATTGAGCAGGAGAGGGCGGAAATCATTGCGCTGGATTTGCTGTATGGGAGAGAGGAGCGAGGCAAGGGCTGGATGGCTGACAAGGTGGTCGCGGGTTGCGACGCCCTTTCATGAGTGAAGTCGGCATTGAGGGGAATTCCGATGGGAGTGTGGGGGTTGCTGGTGAGGGGGTAGGTTTTGAGGACTCACGGTATGTTCGGAGGAAGAAAAAGTGGGCACGGAAGAAACAAGGTGGTGAGAGTAGTTTGGGAGAGGGTGTAGGGCCGGCACTTGGTGGTGGGGAGCAGGGTTAAAAGGTGGTTGTGGTGTTTGCAGCCCCGACTGGTAAGAGGTTCCACCCGGTGTCGCTCACGGTGGCGATTAGAGATCAGATTGGTAGGGTTGTGGATGCTAGGTGTTTGAGTGGTGGTAGGGTGTTTATTGTGGTGGGTGGTGTGGCTCAGAGGGATAAGTTGCTGAAGTTGAAGGTGTTGAATGGGGGTAAGGTGAAGGTGAGAGGGGTAATCACGGGTGTGCCGGAGGATCTGTCAATGGAGGAGCTCAAGAAGGTGGTATCGGGAGGGGCTGTGGTGGGAGCAAGACGGATGGCCAGTAGGGTGGTGGGGTTGGTTAAGGTGAGCCCCACGGGGGTTGTTGGAGTTTGGGGGGCCTTTGTCGAGTAGGGTGCACTTAGGGTGTCTTAGTTTTTCTGTAAGGGAATATGTTCCGCCGTCGCTGAGATGTTTTAATTGTCAGTGTATGGGGCATGTGGCTGCTGTGTGCAGAGGGAAGGGTAGGTGTGGTAGGTGTGGGGGTGCGCATGAGTATGGCAAGTGTGGGGTAGGGGACAAGGTGAGGTGTTGTAATTGTGGTGGGGAGCACAGTGCTGCAATTGGGGGGGTGTGGTCCAGCAGAAGGTGGCGGAGGCACAGCGGGTTAAGGTGGTGGATAAGGTCACGTATGCGGAAGCGGTGCGGAGAGTGGGGGGACTTGGGGTCGGTGTGCAGGTGGAGAAGGAGAGGGCTGTAGGCCCGGTGTTGGAGGACGGTTTGGGTGTTCACAAAGTGGTGTTTTATGAGAAGTGTAAGCATGAGTGTGTGGTTGGTAAGGATTCACTGGGAGTGGGCAGGGTTGAGTTTTTGGCATTTTTGTGTAGTGTGGTGAATGTGTGTAGTCAGGGTAACAGACGGAATGCTAGGATAGATGTTGTTGTGGATGCTGTTAGGGAGTTTATGGGTGTTACTGATGTCACAGGGGAGATGGGGCATAAGTTGATGAAGGGGAAGGGGAGGGTAGGTAGTGGGGTGGGGGGGTAAGTGGTGGGGTAGGGTGGGTAGTGGGCTGTATTTTAATTGGGTGGAGATGACTTGGGTGGGCCGTGACCGGCCTCGCTATCCGGTACAGTTGGTGGCGGAGTATGCACCTTCAGTGGGTTGCGATGATGCCATTAAACCACATAGAAGAAGAAGAAGAAGTAGGGATGGCCATTCCAGAATATTGTACTTGTTCCTTTGCATAAATGCCAGAGTAGATTTTGAGCAGTGTTTTGGGTTGATGTCTTGTTGAAATATTCAGCCCTGGCGTAACTTAAACTTTGTTTAAAGTCCTCTACATTATTCTCAAGTATCTGCTGATATTGAGTGGAATCCATGCAACCATCAACTTTAACAAGATTCCCAGTTCCGGCAGTGGCCACAAAGCCCCACAGCATGATGGAACTTCCACCAAATTTTACTGTGGGTAGTAGGGCTAAACGATGTTGTGGTTTAGCATCGACATCGCGATGTGCGCATGTGCGATAGTCACATCGCCGGAACATGCGATGTGAAGAAGGGTAGCACTCAATGACAGTATAGGTAGCACCACAGTTTACACAAGTTTGTTGTATGGTTTGTTGCTGGGATGACATGCACGCTCCGCATGCCTGCACAGTGATTGGTTTGCTGTGATTGGTTGTTGTGCCGCTGCTCACAGCCAACATTCTCTGTCACTGGCAGAGCTGTACTAGCGAAAGATGAGCGACGAAGAGGATACGCATTAAAATGGTAAATGGACTGCATTTTTATATAGCACATTTTTCTGACCAACAATGGCCACCAAAGCGCTTTACATTGCCTCACACTCACCCATTCATTCACACATTCATACACCGACTACACATTACGCAGAAAATAAAAGGATGGTTTCGTACTAAAAATAAGGTCAAAATCTTTGGGACTATTTCAAAAACAGGTACTTTGTAAGGAGTGTTATAAAGTTGTGGCTACAAAACAAGGAAAAACCACCCATTTGTCTAATCACTTAAAACAGCACCACAAAGCTCTTTACGACGAGAACAAAATGTAATTTCGGATGTCAATCAAAACGAAACACTATTTGTGATGCCTTTGCCAGTGTGACATCTTAACAGAAAAGCTGTCAACGACAGAAAGAAATAACAAACGCAATAACGTTTCATATCGTAAAGATATGTTGCAATTACATGCCGTCGCATTTACTTAGCCATGATTATGATAATGACCAACACTGTTTTACTTTGGCACGTTGGCAAAAAAAAGTTGACTTAAAAACAAAATATTGTGAACTAAAATGCTTATAAGTTCTATTATAAACCAATCGGGGGTTGGTGTAAAGCTGCTGTTTTATATGTGTACTGCTTTTCTGTTTACAGAGAATGAAGCTTGTTTATTAGTGAAATTATTAGTATCATGGAATGGTAATTATTCACTGTAGCCTACATTGATGGCTTGCAATATCGCAAAATATATCGTTGGGAAACAAAACTTCGCAATGTAATTTATTTCCAATATCGTGCAGCCCTAGTGGGTAGCAAGATTATTTTTTTTGCAAGTATATTCTTCCATTTCCTCACTATGTTCCTCACATTGGACATCGACAGCTTAAATCTTTGCGATAGCTTTTTGTAGCCTTCCCCTAAACCATAATGTTGAACAATCTTTGTTTTCAGGTCATTTGAGAGTGGTTTTGTGGCCCCATGTTGCCACTCTTCAGAGGAGAGTCAAAGAGAACAACAACTTGCAATTGGCCACCTTAAATACATTTTCTCATGATTGGATGCACCTGTCTATAAAGTTCAAGGCTTAATGAGCTCCCCAAACCAATTGTGTTTTCCAATGAATCAGTGCTAGGTAGTTACAGGTTGTCACAACCTAGATGGGATTCGCCAGGATGGCGTGGCTCCATCTTGTGGCCAGACTGGGACATTCATACATATTACATATTTCACTTAGTTGTCTTGTCCTGTGTCTAATTCACCTCAATTATCACCCAGCTGTTCCTTGTCTTCCATTAGTGTAT
This sequence comes from Umbra pygmaea, assembly GCA_016801145.1. NCBI lineage: Eukaryota > Metazoa > Chordata > Actinopteri > Esociformes > Umbridae > Umbra > Umbra pygmaea. The sequence continues at coordinate 4,926 of JACXGM010027480.1, read as the reverse complement.
GTTTATAAGTGTTCCCTCTGATCCCCATTGTCTTTGTGTGTCAATGTGAATCCGTTCCTGTCGCCCGTGTAGGAGGGTGTAGAGCAGCCATGGGTTTCTCCGAAGTAAGTGGGCAGTAGTGTCTTCATCACATTAAGTGTCGTAGCTCGTTTGCTTCTGTGATTATATTTATATGTTACAGCCAGGCGTACTCTCTCTACCTACCACCCGCGTCCTGTGCAGCGTTACAGCACAGTAGTCTAGGTATTTTGTTGTGCAGCTGATGTGTGTATATATATATATGTATATGTAACCCATGGCTAAAGAGTCCTACCTATATTAAACATCATGGCAACTACTCCTGCATTCTGCCTCCCTTTCTACACCACCTCTACGACGTGACACAGGTATTCAAATCAACAAAATGACAAGGGTGCCCAAATGTATGCACATGTCTAATTTCCTTTTGATGCATATTGTACATTTTCTGTTAATCCAATGAACCTCACTTCACTACCGAAATATTACTGTCCTTCAGTGATTTGAAAGATCAAAATGAAATTGCTGATCCAAACACCCAATTTTTTATGAATGAAAATCATGGAAACTGTCAGGGGTGCCTAAACCTTTGCATACGACTGCACATTTGCCTTATAAGATTAGGTGACTAGCGTTATCAGGAAAAAGTAAACTAACAGTTTTTAATGAAAATGGGAGATGGGGACTTGTGGAATTTGGCAATATTATTTGGGGATACATGTGTCAATTGTATTTCAACAATTATAGGATTGAGTAAACTGGAATAGCAGCCTTCAAGATAAGAAAACTGATCAATATCTTATCAGGAACATTGCACCTGAGATTGAGATCAGGTTATAAGTGTAATTTACTCTGAAATACAGACCACTAAATAAAATAAGGAGGGGGGTAATACTATAAGAACACACATTTAATGATTTGATGAGAACTGAGTTGGTCTCAGACAAAGAATTTGTGTTATGTGTTAAGTGTTTGTGTGTTGTCCACTATATGTCAGTATGTCGCCTTAATATTTGTTTTCTGTGTGTATCGTCCATACTGCAGTATGTCCCTTATGTCAGTATGTCCACTGTCCATGTGTGTGTGTATGTCATGTTTGACTTTGTGTGTATTGTGTAAAAATGGAGAGTGGTTCTGGACAAGGAGTGAGTGGACTGGTGTGGACAGGCCATCGTCGTCCGTCTACTGGAGGAGACCATGATCCTAGTTGACCTTTGCAGATGTGGTTGTTTGATAAGAGTAGTGGGTAGGGTGACCATACGTCCTCTTTTCCCCGGACATGTTCTCTTTGATTAAAATTCTTTCAGCAACACTATATTGTGCTAACAACACAAACGCTGATTTTTTTTCTAAATAATAGCGGTCATTCCGATGCATGAAATAATCATTGTAAATTAATTTTAAAGCTAGTGAATTATAATCAAATCAAATTGTATTGTGTGGTTAAGGAACTATTAAAATAGTTTGATAAAAAAAGATTAATATGTTTTTAATAACAATTGTAAAAGATATGCAGCATCTAAAATTTTATGAATATTGTCTCATATAAACTAAACTGTTCCTTGTGCCGAAACATGTGCAATGCATAAATGTTCAATAGGATGTGTTTAAGACAAATATAGTCACAAAACCTCGGGTACCTGAGGCAGTATAGCCATCAAAATTTGATTTGATTATAATTCACTAGATTGGAAATGAATTTACAACGATTATTTCATGCATTGGAATGAGCGCTATTATTTTGAAAAAAATCTGCGTTCGGGTTGCTAGCATAATATAGTGTTGCTGAAACAACGGCAAACAGAGGACATGTCCGGGGAAAAGAGGACATTGTATGGTCACCTAGGAGTGGGAGTAATGATAATATCTATGATATAAATGTTGAATTAAGTCCAATGGTCAGACATTTATGGTGGGGAACAGTCGAACTTACCTAACCCCTACCGGGAGACTAGAGGCTGAGGAGGTCTAATAGTGACATATAGATGGAAATCATGTAGGGTTAGCAGTGGTTAGGCGAACACATCAAAGGCGTTTTGAGACGATCAGCCCTGTTCTGCAAGATGGCTGAGATAAAGGCCTTGAATGCTGCTTGTGAGGAGAGATAATGTTGTGATAGCAACTATGGAAACCAGTGTTCACAGCCTCTGATTATTTAGCTTTGTCTTAGAAAGAACACGTTTAAATAGATTGATAAGGTATTGAACATTTTGAAGCAGATCTTCCATCATGGATACATTTAATGTTTGAAAATAACATAGGAGTTAATACAGAAAGGAATGTACTGCTTCATTGAAATCGTTTACTCTTCAGAGTGGATGACAGCAGACTTTAGTGAGTTCAGTGATGAAAATTTAGTTGGATTAGGGATAATAGGTTCTGTGTTTACTCTACTGGTAGGTGGTTTAGATATTTTATTAATCTACCTAATACTGTTTTTGTTTGTTTTCCAGTGAATGATTGCTTATTGGCAAGATTGAACAATCTGCTTTCTCCCTTAGCATTTATTTGATTTACTTCATTGTTTTTTCAAATTAGTGGGATACAAGACATGTGTTGATAAGGGGGCAGCTTATTTTTTATATTAACCATATGTTACTTTTTGTTGAACTTTTGTGGTGTTAAACACGATTTTTGCTGCTATTCTAAAGCCTCCCAGAGCCCGGAACAATATGCTAGGAATTCTGTGTTGATTAATGGGCAACATTAATCTTAGAACCATTGCCATGGAAATACTGAGCACAACAAATCAAGGCATACAGCGGTTTTCAGTTGTGCTGTCCAAGCTCTTTTGAAGAAGCACAAATAAACTGACAACATTGAGGACCGTGGTGGTCAGCCAAAGAAACGTGCGGCAGCAGATGAAAGACACATTATGCCACAATCAGTATCATCCCTTGCATTCTGAAGATGTCCAGCAGTGCCATCAGGTCAGAGCAGCAGAAAACAGTGGAACCCTGGTACACCCATCTACTGTCTGGAGAAGTTTGGTCAGAAGTGGCTGTCATGGAAGACTTGGTGCCAAAACGCCATACCTCAGACAAGGAAAAAAGGCCAAGTGACATGGAGACGAAGGAACTGGTGTGCAGAAAAATGGCAGCAGGCACTCTGGACTGATGAGGCAAAATGTGTGTGTGTGTGTGTCTACATCTACACACATTTTGGTATTATATGAGTTAGGGTTATGAGTGTTTATGCCTATATGTCAAAATGTGTGTTTGTGTAATACATATACAAAAACACACATACATTCATACGTATGTATATGTATATGTGTATATATGTGTGTTTTTATATATACACTGTACATTGTATGCATGTATTTGTGTGTGTTTTCTTATAAATTGTTTAGTCTGTGGTTCAGGAATGATGAAGGGGTATTTTAGCCATACTGAAATAAATCCTGTTAACAGTTATGGATCGTATTTAGGAACATAGTTAATTCACTCAGTAACTATCTCCTGTTTTATTTCATGAAGTTAATATTTACCGAACATTGCTGCAAATACGATTGTTGCTGTAAATGTATTCTACTCTATAGGAGCAGTCCATTTCCCCTTCAAAATTAAACACAGAAACATTATAATGCTGTGTTTCTTTCACTCCCCAGATATTATATGTATTTGATGTTAGCATCAACATAATAATCAATGTACATTATGCGTCAATATGTACTGATAATTGCTGCAAATATAGCTGCTGCTGTCTGTCCCGCTTAAAACCATTCAAACTGGTTGACAGCGCAGCTCTGTTTGGAACTATGAGAGCTACATAAACCACATGACCGCGTGGCGGCGAGATCACAGAGTGTCGCAAACCTGTTTTTCAATGGCTCTGCCCCATGACACACAGGACTCTACATTCTTCAACTAGGCGGTGGGCCAGACCTTGACGTTGTCTTGCCGAGATACACCGGTCTCTCCAGGTTGGGTTGTACGGTTGTAGACTCATGGCTTCAGATTCAGAATGAAGCTGGATCAACGAATAACGTGATTGGCCAAATCAATTCAACAAGGTAACAACACAAACTTTGATTGGATCTCACTCTGGCAAATGTTTGTGATCAGCTAGCGAAATTAAATTAAATTAGTGTGAAACAGCTGCTATGTAACTATGAAATTAAAAACTAAACGAGATAGACGGACTTGGACCACCGCCTAAAAACAAAGTCTGGTCAGGCCAATCACATTGTGTATAGAGTCGGTGGGCCGGTCGGTGTTTCCCTGTAATTAACGTAATTACAGGAAAACAAGGTAGATGGCTGCTGCTGCTGCTGGCAAACAGCTGTCTTTCGAATTGGCTTTGGCCGCGACTCTGGAAGACTGGAGTTAAGTTTTCCTTTGAGGAAAGGACGGCACTAAAATCATTCTTACAAAAGGAAGATGTGTTCGGAGATTTGCCGACCGGATGCTTTTTTGCTCTGGTTGGTTGTGGAATATGAAAGCCAACTGTTTATCCCGCCCCTCGGGTTGAGCCCTGCCAATGGTGAGTTCCCAGACCCAACATCTTGATGTGGATTTGGCTTTTCAGGCTACGAAAAAGTTTACTTTAGAACACAAAAATATATCTCATGGGAACCAAAAATATGGAGACAGACAAATAACATTTTCTATATTGTAATGAGGGGTTAATGCAGGGAAAACCTTTTTTAAGTTGACTATGCTTTGTTGTTAGCCTGGAATAATCCAGACCCAAATCCGGAGGATATAAGGGTCTGGGATCTAGTAATGAAAATGACCCAGCTCGAGGGGCGGAACCAAGTATGCATTTGAAAATCTCACTGTACGCAATTGGATATAACTACGACCTATCACCAGTGGTTTTTCACTAAGCACCTATGGCGGAGCTAACTGGTAGATTAAACTCTTGCAAAAACAGCAAAAACGTCCTTCCTAAAAAGGAACAATT
>JACXGM010027479.1:0-14558 GCA_016801145.1 Umbra pygmaea | reverse complement strand
AATAAAGTTATAATATTTTTAACAATACATTACTTTGTCAGTGAACATTTTTTCTGCCGGAGACGCTAGATTGGAAGGTTGTCATTGACGACGATAACAAAACCCATGATCCCACGCAACCTCCCGACGTCATCCAAGTACATCTTTTGCTATTGTTTTGATTGAGAGCCCCCTGGTGGCCAAAAATTACATATTGCACTTTTAAACATCCCAAGGAGCACTGTGCAAGCGATAATATTGAAATGGAAGGAGTATCAGACCACTGCAAATCTACCAAGACCCGGCAGTCCCTCTAAATTATCAGCTCATACAAGGAGAAGACCTTGATCAGAGATGCAGCCAAGAGGCCCACTCTGAATGAACTGCAGAGATCTACAGCTGAGGTAGGCGACTCTGTCCATAGGACAACAATCAGTCGTATACTGCACAAATCTAGACTTTATGGAAGAGTGGCAAGAAGAAAGCCATTTCTGAAAGATATCCATAAAAAGTGTTGTTTAAAGTTTGCCACAAGCCACCTGGGAGACACACTAAACATGTGGAAGAAGGTGCTCTGGTCAGATGAAACCAAAATCAAACTTTTTGGCAACAATGCAAAACGTTATGTTTGGCGTAAAAGCAACACAGCTCATCACCCTGAACACACCATCCCCACTGTCAAACATGGTGGTGGCAGCATCATGGTTTGGGCCTGCTTTTCTTCAGCAGGGATAGGGAATATGGCTAAAATTGATGGGAAGATGGATGGAGCCAAATACAGGACCCTTCTGGAAGAAAACCTGACAGAGTCTGCAAAAGACCTGAGACTGGGATGGAGATTTGTCTTCCAACAAGACAATGATCCAAAACATAAAGCAAAATCTACAACGGAATGGTTCACAAATAAACATATCCAGGTGTTAGAATGGCCAAGTCAAAGTCCAGACCTGAATCCAATCGAGAATCTGTGGAAAGAACCGAAAACTGCTGTTCACAAACGCTCTCCATCCATTTAATAATTTTGCACGCCCAATTTTTCAGTTTTTTATTTGTTAAAAAAGTTTGAAATATCCAATCAATTTCATTCCACTTCATGATTGTCTCCCACTTGTTGTTAATTCTTTAAAAAAGATTACAGTTTCATATCTTTATGTTTGAAGCCTGAAATGTGGCAAAAAAGGGCGAAGAGTTCAAGGGGGGCGAATACTTTCGCAAGGCACTGTAGCTCCCTCCTTTGCCTAGACGTGGGGTCCCGTTAAAGTAATCCTGAGCTAGGTAGAATGTGTGGGGGTAGGCCTCTATGTGGGTGAGGGGGGAAATTGTATTTGTGTATGTTTCACAAGAAGGAAAGTATGGCTTGTCTTAGAGGATTGATGCTTTGTGTTTAAAATGGACATTGCTTGGATTGGTATTTAATTACCGTACCTTTATTGAAATACGTTTGAAAAATCATTCTCTTTTGCAAGTATGCCCTGTTTACATAATTGTTTTGCTAAATAATAATAATTTAAAAGCAGGCAGACAACACAAAAAAATCAAAAGCAGACATTTCCTCCAGCGAAATTCCCAGAGATGCATTAAATTCATTAAAGAAACAAGATGCCCAAGCTCATTTTGTAGCTTTTTCCACTTTAAGATAGTTTTACCCACCAAGTAACTGTTGTAACACAAAAAGTATATTAGGGTGAATGACTACAGAAGACGTTTTAAGACTCATTTTGGATTTTCTGTCAGCAGAGAAATAGCAAATGCTGTTTCCAGCAGCAAGGTTCAGCTGCTCCCTGTTGTGTTATAAACAGGTCCATCACCTAACACAACACCATCAGAGCCCCAATAAGTGTTTCTATGGCAGAAGGGTAAGCTTTTAAGGGGACCCTGATCATTTGATGAATGCCTCCAAGCCGAACACTACACCCCCCTATTGTCTCAGTGAACCAACGGAATACAAGGTTGATATTATTATACTCTGGGTGGTGGTGTGATCCACAGCCTTGGAAGAAATGTAGCTTGCTGTTTTTACAGAACATTTCAGATTAAAGGTCTCCGTGGCCAGGGTTCAAGTTCTGGTTGCGGAATCCCAAAAATGCCCGGGGGTTCAGCATTGGACGGATCAAATTGGTTCAGCGCTGCACTAGGTGGACAGTTGTGACCTTGTCAAGTCACTCTGTAGCGACTCTTTGTGTAGGTCATTAAGTCGATTTTGTGCTATACAGAGACGGGCAAAGATACATCAAAATGTATCTTGTTACAAAGGAGAGGCCGTTTTTGGGGCAAAATGCCCTGGCTATGTTGTCAGAGCTGAGTCAGAGGTCCTGAGTGCCTGATGCGTCATTGGGGGAGGTGAGGGGGAATAGTGGGTAGGTCTGTTGGTCCCATGAAATGTCTTTTGAGAATTTTTTATTGCAAAAATATTAGATGCAGTAGGATTGTGTTAAAAATTACATTACAATCAATCAAATCCAAATAGCTAAATAACCAAAAGTTAATAAATGCAACTCAAATCCTGCTGTGAAATATAACAAATATTTAACTCAGTTATTTATTGAATGAAAATTCCCCTTACTTTAGATGGCGTCCTTAATTTTTGCTAAAAGGGCACAACCAAATGGGCGTTCAAGGCTGACAAGGCCTACTGATGTTCAAGTCAAGTCAAAGTTTATTTATAAAGCGCTTTTGAAAACAGCAAGTGTTTGACAAAGTGATGTACACTTATATCCTATATCACTGCTACAAACAATCAATGACACAAAAAATAAAAACAATAAAACAGAAGCGATAAAACAACTCTCACATATTGTCGAAATGTTAACCTACCAGGGGTGAATGTTGGTGATGTAAGGCCTGCAGGGGAGGTACGTGTATAGGTACAGTAGGTAGCACAAAACATTTCAATAGAACTCCTAGGAAATGTTTTAAACTTGTTTAAACTTAAATCCAATATTAAATGATCAACAAATGGATTAGACATTGCAAACATCTGCATGGAGACAAAGATTCACTGAGGTAGATTTTGGAAAAGATCATTTCACGGCAGGGCTTTTAAGAATTATTAAAATGCTCCACATACAGTACACCAGTACGAGTAAAGCAGAGTGAAGGAAACATATGTTACTCTCGCTGGCTGCTTCTGTACTATTAGTTTTGAAATCGGCCATAAAACTAGCATAACAATGAGTGACCAAATATTTTCTAAATATGGCATATTTTGTCCAATGTGTCTGGCTGAGAATCACCATTAGTTACTAAACACTTCTATGTGGTTGAAATTCTCAAAATGAACATTTGACTAGAGTAAGGACTAGCCTTTCCTCTCATGTGAGACTGGGTTTGGAAAACTAGGCTTATTGACAAAAAATGGAAACTCACTTTTTAACGTTTTGTTTAAGTACAGATTCAGTATTCTAAAATGGGATATCAAACACTGTATTTTGAGGAACAATGGGACATGTATGATGTTGACACTTGTAGATGATATTCTGAGATACAGTATTCCCCCACAAAGTGTTTCCAGGTACTGTAGAATAGGCTACTACTGGAACTCCATAGGTTACAATGACTTTCGTTTCAGAGCTAATTTGTTAGGTTGTGTAATAGGCACAGACACTATTTTCATATTTTTTATAGTGTAGGAAGAGACATTTATTCATATCTATAGTTAACGTCCATAAGACAAATGTTTTAAATAAGTAAATTAGGTTAATAATATATCCCTTACCATTCTTTGTCTAACACATACCGTGTATAATCACTGCTCTACTGACTACAGTATAAAATACAATATAAAATGCAACCTCTCTATCTGAATAGAAGCAGGGTGTGCAGGCATTTGATCCAATCCATGTCATGGTCTTGTCCAGTAGCTCATATTTACTACAATGTGGTTAAATGGAGGTAGGCCACCTTTGAAACATGTAACATTAAGACCAAATACTTTTTATTTATTAAATGACAAATTGTCACTGTGGATCCAAATGCATAGGCAACTTGAATAATGGGCAAATGCATAGAGTAAGGAAAGGAGGTACACTGTAAAAAATGATTTGCTGACACAACTTGTACTAGTCAAAACATCTTGTTGCATTTACTCAGTTAAGTTTAGCCAACATTAGGAGTTAAGTTCACTGAACTTGTATGTACATGTTGTCAGTCATCTTGCCTTGTAAAATAAAGGTTAACTAACTAACTAACTAACTAACTAACTAACTAACTAACTAACTAACTAACTAACTAACTAACTAACTAACTAAAGGCTTCAGTGTTGAAGTGGTGACCACTGGCTGTGGTAAATCAAACACTGCAGTTCAAGGGATGATGGAAAGGTTATCATGCTGTAAAATGTGGAAGACGAGTAAATCAACTTCTGAGAAATCCCCCTTCCAAAGTGTTGCCAAAACTCTACCAAACAGTGTTCCAGTCAGAATGATTTCAAACGCTTTGAAGCCTGAGCTTAGCCATGTCTAGAAGGATCCCATTTGTTTCTAGAGCATCACAGTTCTGTAAAATAAGGTTTAAAGACAAAGAGGTGACAAAGACTCATTCAGTTACATTATAGTATAGTGCAGAAACACAAACACAAAGCAACTTGCCAGCATTTAATGAATGAAAACACCACATGTTTATTTTGCCCATACAAAATTATTTCTACGTCTTTGAAAAGTATTAGTGATGATATTTTGCTAACGAAACACAAATCATCCAGCCAGCTACAACAACATTTAGCCATTTCAAGATAACAATCGGCAAATGAATTTACAGCTTGACATCGTTAAATGAATGAAAACAGCAGATGATTATTTTGCCCATACAAAATGATTTCTATGCCTTTGAAAAGTATTAGTAATGATATTTTGCTAACGAAACACAAATCATCCAGCCAGCTACAACAACATTTAGCCATTTCAAGCTAACAATAGGCAAATAAATGTACAGCGTGACAGCGTTAAATGAATGAAAACACCACATGATTATTTAGCCCACATAGACAATGGCGCTATAGCCTAATACAGCAATTGAAACAGGCAGTAGCACTACATTAGCCAACTAGGTTAAACATTTCCCATCTACAGTCTAGTTGTTTAGGAGACACTCTTATCCAGAGCGATAAGGTTAGTACAGGGACATTCCCCTGGAGCAACTTAGGGTAAGGTCCCTAGTTCAAGGACACCACAACATTTGTCCCACTCTGGATTTTAACCAGCAACCTTCCGATTACAAGTCTGACTCCCTAACCACAGCTTATAGCTTGCCAGCATGTATTTAATAAAAATGCCAAATGATTATCTTGCCCATACAATATAATTTCTAGGCCTTTGAACGGTGTAGAGATAGTTCCAATAGTTGCCCACCGAACACAAATCATCCAGTCTTTAGGCCCTGTGTCAGCTAGTAATTCAACTTTAGTTCAAGGTTGAGTCAATTGCAGCTATGTTTGTATGTTTTATTCACCTGTAATTTAAAACAGATATACAAGTGTCCTGGACAAATGTGTATCTACTACCAAAACACAGGCTCTTTCATTAGAATATTATAATCTTGGACTATCTTTTTTACTAATTCAGCAACATTTAAACTTTTCAATGGGATTTCGCCAACTTTTAAATGGGATTTCTCAAGCTGAAAGTATGAGAATGTTGTTTTGGAATTTGTCCATGATTGTAATTTTTTCATTTTAGTTATGGTTCCTAGATACATGTAATTGTATTTTTTGTAATGCTTCGAACTTAGACCTTAATGTGAAATGGCTTAGTTAACAGAAGATGGAGCAAAGTACATCAGAAATCAATAGAAGGGGTCCGTGTGGCGTAGTGGGCTAATTCCACGTGGCGTAGTGGGCTAATTCCATGTGGCGTAGGGGGCTAATTCCACGTGGCGTAGTGGGCTAATTCCACGTGGTGTAGTGGGCTAAGTCCACGTGGCATAATGGGCTAATTCCACATGGTGTAGTGGGCTAAGTCCACGTGGCATAATGGGCTAATTCCACATGGTGTAGTGGGCTAATTTCACGTGGCGTGGTGGGCTAAGTCCACATGGCGTAGTGGGCTAAGTCCACGTGGCAGAGTGGGCCAAGTTGCGTTGCATAGTGTGCTAAGTACGCGTGGCGTAGTGGGCTAATTCCACGTGGCGTAGTGGGCTAAGGTCACGTGGCGTAATGGGCTAATTCCACATGGTGGAGTGGGCTAAGTCCATGTGGCGTAATGGGCGAATTCCACATGGTGTAGTGGGCTAAGTCCACGTGGCGTAGTGGGCTAATTCCACATGGCATAGTGGGCTAAGTCCGTGTGGCAAAGTGGGCTAAGTCGTGTGGCATAGTGGTTTAAGTCTGCGTGGTATAGTGGGCTAATTCGCTGCATTGCAGGACAATCTGCATCGGGGTGGGCTAAGTCATTTCCTTAGGGGCCACAGTGAGTTTTTACCCCATTAAACAATTACATATGTATCCTACAGAAAATACATTTTTAGTTTTCTAACATCGTTTCCTTTTTTGACTTCTCAGAATTTATCACCACTGTTTGTTTCAAGATCATTTAGCCTACTCACCAACACCTGCGAATCAGAACAACAGCGCATATGGAAAATCATTAAAGTCAAATCATTTTTCAAATATACTGTAATGAACCCTTCATAGTCTAATGAGGTTTAAGTCCACCTGGCCTACACGGAAGTGCCTTTTAGTATTGGGTTCAGAAGTCTCTTGGCTACAAGATGAATAAGTCAAACCCAAACTTTTGAGACATGCTTTTCCTGCATGATGTCATATAGAGCCAAAAAAATACAAAAACATGTATTCACTTTTTTAGTTTATTACTGTAAAATACATGTAAATGCTGTGCTATCGAATTTACTCCAAAGGACAGAATACAAAGGATGTGTGGATTAGAGCAAAGACCTTATTTTTTTCCAGGCAAAGCCCAGTTTTTCTGCAGACTCCCTCTCAGACAGATATTCTTATATCTCTATAATTAAAATGACATCACATACACCAAACATCATGGTTTTCCTATTGGCTCATTCATAGTTAAGGTGGGGCATTTTTTGTCATTTGTAGATTAACTCTTGCCTGATTGGGCGCCACAAAGTCTTCTGATTTCAATCGTCGCCCCCACATATTTGTTGACCAGCTGTCATTCTAACCTAAGCTCAGCCTTTGTCCATTTCTGCAACATTAGCCTTAACAGATTGACCTACTCTCATACGACAAACAAAGCGGCATCAGTCTCTTAATGTGACTCAAACATTATATATGGACTATTTCACATTACATTATATATGGACTATTTCACATTACATTATAAATGGACTATTTCACATTACATTATAGATGGACTATTTCACATTTCATTATATATGGACTATTTCACATTACATTATATATGGACTATTTCACATTACATTATATATGAACTATTTCACATTACATTATATATGGACTATTTCACATTACATTATATATGGACTATTTCACATTACATTATAAATGGACTATTTCACATTACATTATATATGGACTATTTCACATTTCATTATATATGGACTATTTCACATTACATTATATATGGACTATTTCACATTACATTATATATGAACTATTTCACATTACATTATATATGGACTATTTCACATTACATTATATATGGACTATTTTACATTACATTATACATGGACTATTTCACATTACATTATATATCGACTATTTCACATTACATTATATATCGACTATTTCCGCATCTCGCTGTATGTCATTTTAAATGTCTCATAATTGCATCATTCTTCTTATCATATAATTCCCATGTAGTTATGGCCTTCCAGAAAATACCCAACACGTACATACTAACACAATAAACATTATAAAGACACTCTGGAAATTAATAATAAAAAAGGTACTATATGTTCATCACATGATCTATCTAGATTGCCAATTGATAAAGACTACTTTTAATATGATATATTGGTAAATCAATTACACACATGATATTAACAGAAATATATAACAGAAATTTTAATTTGTTGTTTTTACTTCCTGCTTCCAGTCTGTAGTGTTTTTCGCTAACCAGAATGTTGTCAAAACGTACCCCAATTGGAGATGCAATATCTCTGGCTCTGATTAACACACATGGACAAACCACCCCTCATTATTTGCAACAGAACCTCCTCTTTCCCAAGCTTTGTACGGTTTGGGAAACATGATGCTCTCACGCGCCTCGTAGGCTGGATCAAAGGGCCTGGACGGTGTATCCAGCCTACGGGCCCTACTTTGCCCCCCCGGTCTACGTCATATTAGTCAATTAGTCAGTGGTTCGAGCCTGACTATGGGTTTTCCGACTTCGCCTGGACCTTCAGCGTGAGGCAGGGCAAATTGGCATAGCACTGCTTGGGATTTGGGTTATATTAGTTAGATTATCTACCTGCGATTCTTTGTGTTTAGATCGAGCACCTGTAAATTAAATCACTGAAATATAGTTGGAGAGCGTAATCATGCTGTGGATGATCTGACTAAATGCTTTCATGTTGGATGAGCAGTGTGCAAAAATAAATGGTGTTCCTAATCTGTCCAAGGAGTTGGGTAGCTGCCAGCAAGGCAGGGTCAGTGGGAAAAAAAGAAACAAGAAATCAATAGAAAAGACTGTCAGTGTCACACCCTGCCCAGCAGATGGCAGGGGTGGACATGGACAGAGCTATGGACTCATGTATGTGTTTGTTTCATTTGGTTTATGGTCTTTTTAGGTTTAGTTATTCAATGCGTTGCATGGTGTTTTGTGTTGTCTTAAATATGTGTAACTGTCCCTTTATTGGGCTTTTGACAGCTCCTCCAGTTAAGCAGTTCCTAGATAGGTTTCTGTTAGTTTGAACCAGTGAATAGTAGATCCGTTTAATGTTTCGTACCACTGTAAGAGTACGTAGGCTATGTAGATTTGTTTCATGTGCCCTCGCTTCACGATGTGCCCTGCAACTAACAGTGCGTGTCCGTTTACCGAATGGAGTCTAAATAAAAAGAACCAGAACCAGCTACACGCCTCTGTTTTTGGGTCTCCCTCTCACCACCGTCACCACAGTCATGAGAGTTACAGTATTTTTGAAGTTATTAATACATTGTTTATGGTAATCAATATGGTAATCAATATGGTAATCAATATGGTAATCAATATGGTAATCAATATGGTAATCAATATGGTAATCAATATGGTAATCAATATGGTAATCAATATGGTAATCAATATGGTAATCAATATGGTAATCAATATGGTAATCAATATGGTAATCAACTCAAAATAAAATATTTAGATAATTCTTCAAACAGTTGGAAAAAAATAAGTTCTAACCCTCTTTACTTCAGTAGCCTGATTTATGAGGTTGTAGTTCTAAAAACACAGGCAGTTGTCAGATCTCAAACCTAAATATGTCAAATTGTTCAGCAAGAGGATATCCTCATCTGTATCAAAGGCCTTGGAAAGTTTTAAATGTGCTATAGAAAATAAAGTTGACAAAGCAAGGTGTATATAATAGACCAGTCCAAACATATAAACAACCCCTGAGCTAGCACACCTAATTCAACTTGACTTTTAATCAACTAATCAAGTCCATCAATTGTAGTAAATCTGGTGTACTAGTTCAGGGCTACATTGTGGCCCATCTGGAGGTACTCGAGGACAGGTTTGGGAACCAATGCAGCAGACAATTTATGTTTTTGTGAAAGACAGTTAACAATAACACGCACAACCACTGAAGTCCAATTGCTGTGATTTGCAGAGGAATGAACCCTGCTTGATGTACGTTTCAAATACAGCTCATAGATGGAAAGGAGTGTAGCTGAACATTCATCTGGACTTCTACATCCATAGCTTGACAAGATAGTTTGGAAATTGGGTAATAGTTGTCAAGGTTACTTCTCACTATTAAGGAGAGTATGCACATTAGCATCTTTCCACGCTTTAGGAATATCTCCTGAGACCAACGTTAGATAAAACAAAAAGTGTTTCACCCTGTTGTAAGCACATTTAAACACACCTCGGCCCAGCTTTTCGGCCCCTGTGGATTTATTTATGTCTATAGTTTTCAAGGCATCTAGGAATCTTTTAACTGTGAATTGTTGAAAATTAAAAGCTGTTTTCAAAAACTTACAAAAAAATTAAAATAAGGTTTTCTGGTTTGTTGTGCATTGATTCATCAGTTGCTTACTCAAAGCCTGAGTCAGTTTCTCTGGCAGTAAACCGTTTATTTATTATGTTTTAGAAGTTCATTTAGGGTTTCAAAAGGGGTTTGATCTATTATTTCTTCCCCTTATTTTCATGAAAGGAGTACGCTGTTCTGTCGCTGGTGGGGCAGTGGCTCAGTGGGTCAAGTAGGTTGTCTAGGAAATGGGAGGTTGGTGGTTCAATCCCCGGGGCCTCCTGACCAAGTGTCGAGGTGTCCATGAGCAAGACACCTAACCCCAGTTGCTCCCGACGAGCTGGCTGGCACCTTGCATGGCTGACACCGCCGTCGGTGTATGAATGTGTGAATGAATGGGTGAGTGTGAGGCAATATAAAGTGCTTTGGTGGCCATTGTTGGTCAGAAAAATGCGCTATATAAATGCGGTCCATTTAAATACAGTCCATTTACCAATAGTACTGATAACCTTTTAGTAACCACGTATAGACAGATTTCTAGAATATTTTAAACATATTTAAGGTGGTTTATGGCTAAATAACAAGTAATTGTTATATATATTTAAAGAAATGCTTGTTCACAATGCAAGTTGATTAGCTTTATGAATTTATATTTACAACACTGATCACAGAAAGAGGGTCACTAAAATATATGGGGCTGGACTTAATAACTTTATTTTTTAGTTATGTAACCAACAAAATCAAGAAAGTGAAAAGAAGCTTTAGAGCTAACTGATCACAGCACCAAATTTTGAAAGCAAGTGGTTTACGACATGGGGCACAAATCATGGCATAATACACAATGTTTGTGGCATCTTTAAGCTTTATTCATAAAAAGGTTGGAAATTGTTCATTGCTGAAAAGCTGTGAGTGAGATTCAATCCCATGCTGCCTCACCACGAGTGCACCGATGGCAGCGTGTTAGACCATTGCACCACCATGGGTCATGTTGTTTGACTTTATAGTGAAAATACACTGTTTGTGATTGAACAAACAGTGAGTTCCTGCTAATGGACTTCAATGCTACTAGTCTTTTGCTGCATTTTATTTATATGGCCATACCTATTTTTTCTTCCCTTCCCAATTCCCACTAACCCTGCCTTGTCGGCAGCTCCACAACTCCTTGGACATATCTGTGGGATGGCGAGGGGCACGCACATGGTTCATCCAACCACATGTTGTACTGCTCATCCAACTCGAAATCCTTTAGTCAGATCATGCACAGGATAATTACATTCACCAACTATACTTTCGTGATGTAATTTACACAGGCGCCCGATCTGCACACAAGGACTCACCGGAGATCGATGTGGCAGGATCGATAATATGACTTATCTAACCCAAATCCTGGGCTATGCCAATTTGCGCTGCCTCATGCAGGAGGTCTGGGGAAAGTCAGAAAACCCATAGTCAGGCTCAAACCACTGACTATCATGACGTAGACTGTCCTGCAATGCAGCGACTTAGAACACTACACCATGTGGACCCTCCCTAGCCATACATATTTGAATAGCAAATTTTTTTGTATAGGCAAAACAAAAATACTATGATGCTTGTATGCACTACTAGAAGCCTTTGTACAGCTTCAAAGTAACAAATATTTTGCTTATTTATCAGTCTTTATGTGGGGAACCTTAAATTAATACCAGAATGTTCCATTCTCCCAACAACTTCAGCTAAAGAAATTTATGAGTGTGCTTATAGTAATAATGAATGTGGTATCTCAATATGTATGTGCTATATCATTATGAATGTGATATGTCACTATAAATGCGCTCTGTCATTATGAATGTAGTATATCATTATGAACATGGTATGTCATTATAAATATGGTATGTCATTATGAATGTGGTATGTCATTATGAAAATAGTACTCTATGTCATTATAAATGTTGTTAGTCATTATGAATGTGATATGTCATTATAAACATGGTATGTCATCATGACTGCTGTGTGGATGGGTATTAAATGTACCACAAAGCCTAAAGTATCACCATCTTTTTTACTGCAGCGAATTATGCAGCTAAACAAGTCAATGTCGACATCACCACACCATTGATCCATCCCTTAGAAAACAGAGCATTTCCCCTGCCTGGTGATACACGGGCTGGTAGCTGTGACAGATGCGTTGCTGTCTCACTGTCGGGGACTCTGCATAATTATCGAGGATACCTGCCATCTATAAAACTGCCAACCTGTACCATGGGTGTGGGAAGTGGAGGCGATGGAGATTTAACTTTTTAACATGTATCTCTGTGAGAAATATGACAATGTTTCCAAAATGTTTTTTTTTCTTCAAACGTCAGAATGGTCATCACACTTATGAACAGGGTACGGTATGTCCATAATAGCCTATACTGTATGTCCTGGTGGAGAACACCTCATAACACTTATGAACAGGGTACGGTATGTCCATAAGAGCCTATACTGTATGTCCTGGTGGAGAACACCTCATAACACTTATGAACAGGGTACGGTATGTCCATAAGAGCCTATACTGTATGTCCTGGTGGAGAACACCTCATAACACTTATGAACAGGGTACGGTATGTCCATAAGAGCCTATACTGTATGTCCTGGTGGAGAACACCTCAACTCACAGGACTAAATAAAGTGGTTGACATACTGGTAGCATGGTTCCCATACTCTATGGTTGGATGGTTCAACTGTAATTTAGTAAACTATGACGTGACATTTGTGATCCTGCAGCTGCTAGAATATATCATGAACAAACCAAGTCAACAAGCAGAAGCCTGGCAGTCACAGGATGGCACTGCCAGGCTCAGTTTACCATACACGTGTCTTCATCCTGGCTCAGCAACATGCGGCCAATAACGAGCTCAAAGGAACTTCACTGTGAGTGAAACACGCCACCACATGGGACTCACTGTTCAGATGGCACGCCGAAAAACTTGAGGATAAACATGAAATGCGTGAGGAAGCCAGCTGGGCCTCACAATCAGAAATTGGCCCAGTGTTCCCCGGCAACTTTTAACTGTTAACAATGACCAAAGTGTCAAGTCCTGAAGTTGTATGAGAGAGGTACAAAGGAAACATTGTACTTAGTGCAGGTTACTTCTACCTGCCAAATAACTGCAGTTGAAAGTAAATCTGACTGGCAAAAAAAAGACAGTAGGGAAATAGGGTGTTTTTTTATTGTGAATTTTCCTAGGCAAATAAACCCACCGGAAGTTTAAGATGTGGCGATTGGTTTGCCATTTGCTGCTGATTATGCTTCACTCTGCACTTTGTACAACTGTGAGCATGAATTCCACGTGCTTTGTTCCTTTCTGTTCGTTTCTACTCCCCTGTCTAATAAACGTGGCCAAACAAAAGCAGTGGCACTGACTAACATGTTTGTATATAACTGTAAAAATATTGTGGCTCCCTGCTTTGTTTCAGGTCATGCTACTGTACTTCACCCCCAGCGTATTTCGCTGTATTCTCCTGAGATGGGTTCGGCTTCTCGGCTTTGCCATAGCCTATGGAACGGTTATCCTGAAGCTTTACAGGTTCGTATTGATTTGGTCTACTTTCAACGTCTTTCACTTGGATGTAATCATTAGTACACAGCAAAAGGTTTTGCCCTGTAGTGACTTGATAAACCCTGGAGAACCTCAGCACCCCTGTAGTCAATGGTAGATATTTTTACTTTGGTTAGTTTTAATTATAGGAACGTTCATGGTTCATAGCAGAAACAGGTTCCTGCAGGATCCCTAGATAGAGAAAAAACTCTCAACCACACACAAACCACACAAGGCTCCAGGGTGTCCTCATGACTTCCCTCCTCTACAATCAGATGTCTGAATCAGATATCCAACTGTAGTTACCAAAGCATTGTTGTAATTATCCTTCTAGTTTTATTTTCTTTCAAATGTTGAGCCCTACATTAGTTGTTTGCCTTTGTACAGTCCTGGTCAAAGGTTTTGAGAATGTCACAAGAATTGGTCTCCACAAAGTTTACTGCTTCAGCGTTCTTACAGTTGTAAGCAAAAGTTTAGGTACCCCTGACAATTTCCATGATTTTCATTTATTAAGAATTGGGTGTTTGGAACAGCAATTTCATTTTGATCTATCAAATAACTGAAGGACACAGTAATATTTCTGTAGTGAAATGAGATTCATTGGATTAACAGAAAATGTGCAATATGCATCAAAACAAAATTAGACCTAAAGAAAATCACCTAGCACTGATTAATTGGAACACACTTCATAGACAGGTGCATCCAATCATGAGCAGTGGTGGGCCGTCAGGGCCTGCAAGGCCTTCTCTGCAGGCCCAAAGATAATCAGAATCAGAAATGTATTTTTGTACTTCTTTAATATATTTTTTTATTTAATATATTTTTCAATAATATATATTTTACAAAGTTCATTTAAATTAGTCTATATGGTGATTTCATTACTACAGTAAGTTATTTTCAGTTGCCTTGCTT
>JACXGM010027478.1:0-14466 GCA_016801145.1 Umbra pygmaea | reverse complement strand
TCCCTTTCCCCCTCTTTCTCTTTCTCCCCCTCCCTCTCCCCCTCTCCCTCCCTCTCTCTCCCTCTCACATACACACACACACACACACATATGCAAATATATTTTTTGAGCTATATAAATGGTGACGTCAAACCTGATTACTCTTAAAAAAACTCTACATATGCCAATCTTAACCCTAAACCTTATCCCAACCCTAACCTCAGTAACCTAACATGTATGCCTAAACTTAACCATAGCCCTACCGCCTAACCCTAATCTTAACCAGCAATCTAAACCCTAAGTCTAACCTGAATAGTTTTGATCTAAACCTGACAGTTAAGCCAAAATCCTAACAGTTCGGCCACAAAATAACATTTTTCCTTAAGGCCATAGATGGACCTATCAACAAGACAACGACCACATACAATCAGTGCAAAGAGTGTTCATTTTAGCTGGAAGGTAACATCATGTGAACCAGCTGGGTAAACAAGAAAAAATATTTTTTTTCCTGAGTTAACCACAGATTTGGTGTTAGGGTAGAAACACACTAGGCTACCTACATGCTACTCTTCTCACACACAGGCTTTGAATTTACTCTTGGTGACAGTGCAGCTGCACATTGTTGTGCTTGAGGGCCTAAACACATTCTTTAAATTAGAGTCTAATTCAGAACTGGAAAATGAAATGTTGCATCCCTTCAGTGTGAGATTGGCTAACAGAATGATGTCATTTTGATATGAAAATTGACATTTAGTAGTGTATGGGAACCTTTCTGTCACGTCATTAAGACAGACCTTAAAGTACTATTTAGAGTAATCTCAAGAATGATTGGCACCTTTCATGAAATTGAGTAAAAGTCAATGGAAAAATACAGAACACGGACAAGGACTCATACAGTATATTTTGGTCAAACATAAGGGGGAGTCATATAAATACGTTTTTACACATTGACTCCTGGGGTCTGTTATGAAATTCAATTTTTTTTATCTGCATCTCCAGGAAATGTATTTGTTCCTTTCACCTGTTCCTGTTACAATGGGGTATAAATATGAGGTTGCACATATGTTATATCTCATTGTCAACTGTACATCTCAGACATTTTCCCAAATTACATTCTCAGGAAACTGTTTTGAAAACATGAAATATGATTGCCAACATATTTCAAGTTTTTTATGATTTAGCTGCAGGTTTTACTATTAGCCTACGTTAGATTTTATATTATGTGGCACCACAATCATTGCATGGATTTATGTGAGAACATTCCACACATTCCATACATTCAATGGCATGCTAAATTATATTAAAATGTTCACGATTAAGGTTAGGCACGAGATTCTTAACGATTAAGATTAGGCGTGATGTTATTACGATTAAGGTTAAGGGTTAACATTACAAAAAGCAACAATCACCTGTCTAGAGAAACATATGTGCAACACGTCTGCATCTCGCAGGAATGGAGAACCAAACACACACAAATTGAACATTTGGATATGAAATTGTAAACACCAGGATGAGATTCGGCAATTTATATGCCTGTTCACCATCCCCCACCCAGTTCTAGAAAAACATATGTTACAGTATTTACGCTGTGCTTTATATGTTCATATTTCACGTAATTTGGTTTATATATTTAGTTCCCTCTAAACATAATTGCCCTTCTCATACATTCATATTTCACTTAACTCAGGTTTACTAAAACGTTTCTTCAAAATGGAATTCATACAATTTTGGGTTGCTCATTGTCATTTATCACCAAAGAGCTTTCAGCTGAAAGGAGACAGACATTGACCTATAGAAATCACGTAATGGATTTAAAAAATCACAAACAGTTGAAAATACCACACATTTTCCAAGAGTGCATGTAAATCTTTCCCCAATGATGCCCCAACAATTTCAAAACTGCACAGTTTAGTGGAATCTTGTGTTATCAAATCTCAGAACTAACTGAAAGACCCTACCTCTATGTCGATAAACTCTTTGAAAGGGACAGAAGGATTTACTGAGCCTGACCCAAAAACTGCAGCACCTGAATTTAAACTGGAATCCTGTGTTTTGCTCAGATTAAACAAAATATGAACTTTTAGTCCATGCACACCATCGAGATGTTTGGCAACAAAAGGGGACTGCACCCAATCAATAGCACCTGATAACCACAGAAACATATGGTGGTGGATGATTGATGCTTTGGGGCTGTTTTACTATTAGTGTTTCAAGGGCTCTTGTTAAGATGGATGGCAAGATTAATTCTTCAAAGGACCAGGATAATTCAGGCCAAAACCTGAGTGAATCTACTGTGAGGGTTAAGGTGAGTGCACATCGTAACGATTGTAAAGCTTGCACTCGCTTGGTGTCCAGTATACCTCTGATCTGTCACTCGGTACTACCTCAGGTTATGTTTTCTGAAACACCCACGCCAGTTTCTGTCCAAGATAGGTGCTTTTTTTGCTCTTGGATCTGACCGTTGACCAAGAGTGTGAATATGCAGCTACCCTAAATTCATAGCTACCTTACAGGAACACTCCAGACCCCTAAACAGCTAAAAATCGTTGTGCCAGTAATGTTTCCGACACGACAGTCACTAAAAACACCTTCTTCGCACATTTGGTAATTCTCAACTCGGCCACCGTAAGTTTTCCAAAAACCTTTAGTGACATCACTGCAACATCTTCGAAAATACTAAATGTAAGTTTTGAAGCGAGTCGCTCTTTGAAACGAGCCGATAGGAAAATAAAATGGGACAAATAAATATCAGGAAATCAACCAAATGCATCCCCTGAATCTACATGTTATCCACATAACATCTTGTTTATTAACTCCAGGAAGAGGCTCAGTGCTGTTATCACCTCCAGGAAGAGGCTCAGTGCTGTAATTAACTCCAAGAAGAGGCTCAGTACTGTTATCAACTCCAGGAAGAGGCTCAGTGCTGTTATCAACTCCAGGAAGAGGCTCAGTGCTGTTATCAACTCCAGGAAGTGGTTCAGAACTGTTATTAACTCCAGGAAGAGGCTCAGTGTAGTTATTCAGACCAGGTGAGACTTCATGAAATATTTACTGTAAAGCTGCTAGTAATTTTCTTTTTGAGAAAATATAATGCTACTGAATTAAATGTTTTTTGTTCATTAAAAAATAAAATAATAACTAACCCTTATAGTTGAGCACAAAATATCACCCATTGTTTGTGTTATTATTTTTTTTGTACATTAATTTATGGTAAATTATTGCCAATTATTCGAATGTTAGCTGGAAGGGAACGTGATGCTAAACAGCTGTGTAAATGTGTAAACCAGATCTCGAATCCTAATTTAAAGGTCCAGATTACATAGACATAGGCCTTGACCCAAAACCAGCACCCATACATGTTAACAGATATAAGAAGACACATTCATAGTATTGCACAACTTTGGCTTTAAATCTGTAGAATGGTGTTTTTGCCCCACAGCAAAATGTGTTGAACTGCAGGGAACATGTTATTAAAAAGCAGTATTTTAAAAAGCAGTATTTTAAAAAGCAGTATTTTAAAAAGCAGTATTTTAAAAAGCAGTATTTTAAAAAGCAGTATTTTAAAAAGCAGTATTTTAAAAAGCAGTATTTTAAAAAGCAGTATTTTAAAAAGCAGTATTTTAAAAAGCAGTATTTTAAAAAGCAGTATTTTCTCTTTGCAAACAGAAAAGGTGTGAATAGTTGGGGTCAAGATTTGAGGGTTTGTTACACAAAGCAAGATTATAATGTTCATCCGTAAATTTTCTGTAGAGGATCTGTGTGATGGGAACTTTTGAATAGTAGTTGTGTACCCCTGGTTAAAATGGTAATTAAACAGGATTTTGATCAAATGTTTTAACCGTTTTAAAACAGGGTAGCTAAATGTTAAGAGATCACTGCAAAATTAGCATTAACTCTTGTTTTACTATTGATAGGTAGTATGTGTTTGGGTGAAATTGAACATTTTGGTGTTATTCCATATACTGCTGACACCATTTCTCCCCAATTTCTAAATAAAAATATTGTTATTCAGAGCATTTATTTGCAGAAAATGACAACTGGTCAAAATAACAAAAAGGTTGCATCGTTGTCAGACCTCAAATAAGGCAAAGAAAACAAGTTCATATTCATTTTTAAACAACACAATACTAATGCGTTAACTTAGGAAGAGTTCAGAAATCAATATTCGGTGGAATAATAATAATTGTGTAATAATAATAATTGGATTTCATGCTTCATTGCATGCTCTCCACCAGTCAAGCAGCTTAGCTCTGTTTGATGGCTTGTGACCATCCATCTTCTTCTTGATCACATTCCAGAGGTTTTCAATGGAGTTGATTTAAGAATTATGTGCACTTGTCTCTTACATTTTTTCCAGTTCTGTGTATGGCATCATTAATGTAGGTTACAAAAAATATTAAAATCATGACTTCTACTTGCTTTAGTTTAATTAGAAATGATTATATATGTACACTGTAAATAGAATGTGACCTCATACCCTAAGAGAATGTATGAATTTGCAGTCCACAGCACATATCCAGAAAGCATAGCAAGGTACACTCTAAAAGAAATCAAGGCTTCCTGGAAGAACCTTCGGGGACTCTTGGTAGTAAGAATAAGCATATCAATAACAAAAAATATAATAATAACACAAATTCAGTTGTCAGTGTTAAATATACTTAATAAAAACGTAATCGCAACGTAGACAATATTTAGAGATTAAATAATCATGTCATAAATGTTCCAGTTGCATAAAAATATTTTTTTCTCTAATGCAATCCATAGATTATGGTCTAACAATTTTCTTTAACCAACTGAATTTTTCATATACAGTTGTGCTCATAAGTTTGCATACCCTGGCATTGTGAGGTTTCGGTGTTGATTTTGACAATATAACTGTTAGTGCAAAGCATCTGACTGTTATGTAAGGATATTAATCATATGAAGCCAATAATTATCACACAGTTATTTGGCTACTTTATAAACCATACTGATAGCAGAAATCACCCAAATGGCCCTGATCAAAAGTTTTACATACCCTTGAATGGTTGGCCTTGTTACAGACACAATGTGACACACACAGGTTAAAATGGCAATTAATGGTTAATTTCCCACACCTGTGGCATTTTAAATTGCAATACATGTCTGTGTAGAAAAAATCTTTGTGTTTGTTAGCTCTAATGTGGATGCACTGAGCAGCCTAGATAGTGAGCCATAGGGAGCAGATAATAACTGTCAAAAGACCTGCGTAATAAGATACTGGAACTGCATAAAGTTGGAAATGGATATAAAAAGATATTCAAAGCCTTGCAATTGCCAGGGGGTACTGTAAAATCACTTATTAAGAAGTGGAATATTCTGGGATCTCTTGATACCAAGCCTATGTCAGGTAGAGCAAGAAAGATTTGAGCCAAAACTGCCAGAAGAATTGTTCGGGATACAAAGAAAAACCCACATCCAACCTCAGGATACATACAGGCTGCTCTGGAAAAAAACGGTTGGTTGTTTCAAGAAGCACAATATGACGATACTTTAACAAGAAATAGCTGAATGGTCGAGTTTCCAGAAAGAAGCCTTTATTGCACCAGTGCCATAAAAAAGCCTTGTAACAATATGCTTGACAACAACTTGACATGCCTCACAGCTTCTGGCACACTGTAATTTGGAGGGACGAGACCAAATAGAGCTTTATGGTCACAACCATAACTGCTATGTGTGGAGAGGTGTCAACAAGGCCTATAGTGAATAGAATACCATCCCCACTGTGAAGCATGGTGGTGGCTCACTGATGTTTTGGGTGTGTGTGAGATCTAAAGGCATGGGACCTTGTGGAAATTGATGGCAAGATGAATGCAAGTTATCAGCCAATACTGGCAGACCATTTGCATTCTTCTGCATGAATGCTACATATTGAGAACTGAGCAAAGGCGTAGGTTTTGTTTCAACATTGGTGGGGACAATTCTTTACCATCCTATTGATGCTCCTGCCTGTTGCTAAAAGTCTGATGCAAATTTTTGTGCACGATAAGCTAGTTTGTATCAACTTATGTATATACTTTATGAACAGGATAGAAACATTATTCAATCTAACTATTACTTGCTAAACACTTAAATTATCTATATGTAGTATTCCTGAGACAACTTGCCTCAGACAATATTGTAAAATGACTACTTTCTCCCACGTTCACTGTTTTAATCACTTATCCTCATCTGTGACCCTAATTCTCCACCTGCCTTTCCCATGTCTTTGTTGCTCCATTCTTCCATTGCCTCATTTATTGGTAACACTTTATTTTGAGAGTCCAAAAAGTCTGTTCATGCACTACAAATTATCTGCAGAATATCAACAACATTTTAACAAACTATCTACTAAGTCTAACCCTATCCTTAACCCTTCCCCTAATGTTAAGCCTAACCTTAACCATTACCATAAACTGTATTGTAAACTTACGCCTACCCCTAACCTATACAATTATTTGCTTATCAACAGATAGTTTGTTGATGATAGGACTATCTGTAGAGCACCTACCGATGGAATTTCGGACTCTCAAAATAAAGTGTAACAAATTTAATTAATAGAATTTGACATGTTCCAAATAGGAATAAATATATTTGGCTATGCTAACGTCTTTTCCTGTGTATTTCTATACAGCATTAGCCTAGTGTAAACACTGTGCCTCAAACACTATATCAAAATCTTTTCTAACACTTTAACTGTCATAATCACTAGACCCTTTTAAGACCTCACCTGTGACTATGTTTTTCCATCTCTTAATGTCTCGTAATTTCTGCTTTGATCAACTTAATTTGCCTGAAATGTATTCATGCTGTTTAGAGAGTATATATTTTTATATATTAAGTTCTATTAGAATCATTATTGACTGCAAGTAGATCGGCAAGCCACTGAAATTAAAAATGTAAAACGAGACAAATTGCTACTACTTAGCTACACATTAGATTTTTGCTGAATAATGTACGTACTTAAATCAATATTTCTTTGGCCTGCGATTCTACTGTCATGTCAATTTCATTGAAGTAAGCAAAAGCTGAGGCTACAGTTGCTAGTTGGTGTGGTGATATTAACTAGTGATGGGCATTAGGAATCACTACAATACAGTTAACTGAATCACTCAGTTCAGTTTTTTTTAAAGATTCAAATCTTATAAATCACTTAATCATTTAATTAATCTTTTTGTCAAATGTTTATTTTCTTTTTTTTGGTCAATTTTATCTCATGATTGGACCATTTTGTTTACTTTAATAGCACTCCATTTAATGTTTTCAGAATATAACATGAAGTTTATCATGTAAACAAATAAATATTTTTCCAATAACCAAATTATTTAGCCTTCATAAAATAACCTTTGTTGACTTAAGTCATATCCATCATTATCTTTGACTACATTGAGCCATGACACAGATATTATACAAAACGTTAATTCATTGATTTTTTGCCTACACTATGAAAATATTATTATATGAACATGAATGGCTTTATATTACTTCAGGTTCAATATGTTCTACTCCAATATCATTCTAATAGGCTGCATAGGGTATTATTGTACTATTCCGTTTCAAGGTTTTGATAACATTGTTCTATTTGTGTCCTTAAGAATGGGGAAGCTAGCACAATGATTGTTAATTTATCAATCACTTGTAGCTGAAACCTGGAGTGTGTGACACGTGTATCCAATATTTAATTTACTGTTAGCTAGCACCTCCAACAAAAAACATATTTGGGGTGTGCAACATTTTATACCTTAGCAGTTATTATGTACAACACATCTCCTGTCAGAATGGGAGATTTTAAGAAACTAAAGCCCACAATTACTGTAGCCTACCTGGCTGAAGCTCCAGTGGAGGACCAAGGTGAAGGTTTCTAAATCACTGCGCTACACTATCCCAAAAATAAGCCAGCAATGAGCAAATGAAAAACATTGTAAGCAATGCAATTACTGTATCATAGTACTGTAGCCTATCAGACATCCTCATATTCCCAGTTTACCTAAATAAATTGATGACTGATCATCTTGATAGCATTAGGAATTACTGTAGGCCAATACTGCAGTTAACAAAATAGCAATCAAGGGGCATCTTTCATCATACCTCTTCATAATTGAGCAGTAACCCAAATCTATAACATTCCATTTACAATGTATCATCGTCATAAACAATACAATTCATAAAAGTCCTATTGATGGTTATGCGGTTTTGGCTGAAGTTAACTTGGCTGCTTTGCTAGTTAATGATTAGTCTATTATGTTAACCCATTGTGGAGCCGAAAAAAATACAATTAAAAAATAAATTTAGACTAATCGCAATTATTGGTGGGGACAATTACGTGATTCCCCACCGTCCCAGACTAAATTTACGCCTATGGAACTGAGGGTATGCAGACTTTTGAACAGGGGTCATTTCATTATTTTCTTTGTTGCCATGTTTTGTTTTAAGATCGTGCCATTCTGCAATGACCTACAGTTGGAAATGAATCCTGTGAGAAATAAAAACCAATTGTTTTGGCTGCTCACTCATGTTTTCTTTACAAATGATACATCCATTACCAATTCTCCAGGGGTATGCAAACTTTTGAGCACAACTTTACATACAGGACATACTCAGTAGAATAATTGATTGATTATCTTTTACAATTATATTTTTGTTTAGAGACAGAGTAGATTTAAATAACATTAATAATAAGTGATTTTTTAGCAGAGGCCCAATCCCAGTGGTTATTCCCGGTATTCACTGCCATTTGAAACCGTCATGTCCTTTTTCCACAGCCAGAGTGATTTTGCAGTGCACGGAGATCGAACAGCTTTCCTGCATTATTCATCAGACATGAAAATATAATATAAGTATACACATAATGAATAGAGTGCAGACAACAGTTAGTATTCATACCTTGGTTTTTGGTAGCAGTGTGTATGAACGTTCTCTTCACTTTGGATAATGGTACATACCATACTGTAGAGGCCTCGGGGACATTCACTGAATGGAGTAGGAATATTGCTAGGATATTAAGCCCTCTAAAGTTTTTTGAAAAACTGTTATCCAAAATGTATTACTAGATGTTACGAGCTATAGGCATTACAGCATGTATGCATTAGCAACATACAACAATTGGTTTAGCAACTTACAGACACAAATTATCCAGTCCTGTGCCCTTTGCAGACAGCCTTCAACACATTCAGCCTCTCTGGTGATTGATTTCCAAAGAATAGACTACTTTCTTTTTTTGATGTGAAGAATGTGTCAAATCAGAACAATTGTAAAGATACAGTATGAGAAGATAGAGGATATGAGTTAAAACAGGATACATGTAAATCATGGATGGATGGAGGAAAAACTTAGCGTTAAAGAGAGCTTACTATTCAATTAAGGAGATTTTTTTTTTTGCTTGCAGCTGCAGTCTTCAAATTCCATTTTTATGTTGGTCATTTCTGTAAGAATGCCAACAAACATACGTGGCTCTAAAAAACCTTTCTGAGAAATGTCTTACTGCCAAGAACCGTAGGATATTCATATCATGTCAGGATTGTTAAATTTTCTGAAGTGCTGATCTGTCAGTTTAGAATTTTAGATTATAATTCAGAAGTATATGGGCATATCCCGTATGCTTAAAGTTGTGGATGAATGAGGAAAAAACTGCTAAAAGCCTTGAACCTTTATGAAACATTGCCATCCCATCTTTGAAAAGTTTGAAATTCCCATGGAGGCATTTTTACACGGCACGTTTAGAATGTGTATTTTTTAATGCGTAATTTGCAACAGTTTTCATAAGTGTGCTTGATGCATTGTGGTAGCAGGTCTTGTAACTGGATTGGTTGATAGGAGTGTAATGTGGGTACAGAATTAGGATGGTCATTGTTTAGTCACAAGTACATATTTTCAATGAATCTTAACACTGGCTTATTTCGTTCTCAACTGGTTTGGGGTCCAGCTCTTGAATGTTAATATTCTGTCAAGAGCTTTACTCATTGGACATACCTGACCTGAAAGAGAAGTGTCTGACTGATTAAATGAACAGAAGTGGCATGAAATTATCAATGTGATATGTTAATAGCTGCGCTGGCTGTCAGGGTTTTTAATATGACATTGATGCAATAATAAATGTTGTAGGTCAGCTATACTCATTAAGTGGTCCAGAATGGGCTGTATATGCAGGAAAATAACATTGAAAATGTTTTGATTTTCTCTCAGGATGTGAAATACAGTGCCTTGCGAAAGTATTCGGCCCCCTTGAACTTTACGAACTTTTGCCACATTTCAGGCTTCAAACATAAAGATATGAAACTGTAATTTTTTGTGAAGAATCAACAAGTGGGACACAATCATGAAGTGAAACAAAATTATTAACGTAAGTATTGAACAAATAAAACACTGAAAATTTGGTGAACAGCAGTTTTCAGTTCCTTCCACAGATTCTCTATTGGCTTCAGGTCTGGACTTTGACTTGGCCATTCTAACACCTGGATATGTTTATTTGTGAACCATTCCATTGTAGATTTTGCTTTATGTTTTGGATCATTGTCTTGTTGGAAGACAAATCTCCATCCCAGTCTCAGGTCTTTTGCAGACTCCATCAGGTTTTCTTCCAGAATGGTCCTGTATTTGGCTCCGTCCATCTTCCCATCAATTTTAGCCATCTTCCCTGTCCCTGCTGAAGAAAAGCAGGCCAAAACCATGATGATGCCACCACCATGTTTGACAGTGGGGATGGTGTGTTCAGGGTGATGAGCTGTGTTGTTTTTCGCCAAACATAACGTTTTGCATTGTTGCCAAAAGGTTTTTATTTTGGTTTCATCTGACTGAAGCACCTTCTTCCACATGTTTGGTGTTTCTCCCAGGTGGCTTGTGGCAAACTTTAAACAACACTTTTTATGGATATCTTTCAGAAATTGCTTTTTTCTTGCCACTCTTCCATAAAGGCCAGATTTGTGCAGTATACGACTGATTGTTGTCCTATGGACAGACTCGCCCACCTCAGCTGTAGATCTCTGCAGTTCATCCAGAGTGATCATGGGCCTCTTGGCTGCATCTCTGATCAGTCTTCTCCTTGTATGAGCTGAATGTTTAGACGGACGGCCGGGTCTTGTTAGATTTGCAGTGGTCTGATACTCCTTCCATTTCAATATTATCGCTTGCACAGTGCTCCTTGGGATGTTTAAAGCTTGGGAAATCTTTCTGTATCCAAATCCGGCTTTAAACTTCTCCACAACAGTATCTAGGACCTGCCTGGTGTGTTCCTTGATCTTCATGATGCTCTCTGTGCTTTCAACAAACCTCTGAGACTATCACAGAGCAGGTGCATTTATACGGAGACTTGATTACACACAGGTGGATTCTACTTATCAGCATTAGTCATTTAGGTCAACATTGGATCATTCAGAGATCCTCACTGAACTTCTGGAGAGAGTTTGCTGCACTGAAAGTAAAGGGGCTGAATAATTTTGCTTGCCCAATTTGTCAGTTTTGACATATTCATGATTGTGTCCCACTTGTTGTTGAATCTTCACAAAAAATTACAGTTTCATATCTTTATGTTTGAAATCTGAAATGTGGCAAAAGGTCGAAAAGTTCAAGTGGGCCGAATACTTTCGCAAGGCACTGTATATGATCAGTTTGGGATTTAATTACCTGCAATGTTGGGCTTTGTTACTGCATATATAAGAATTGTGTAACCAGACTTTCTCAAATACGTAATTTAAATTTTTCTTTCTCGTTGGTCCTGTTTCATGACAATTCTCATTGAATTCCAGAGAGCTGAAGATCGCATTAAGCTTTCGTCAAAGGCCTTTGCAGCAAGCCATTCTGTTTTTCACAACAATGGTCATTGAACCAGGAACCGGTAATTGTCATGACAACCTTTGCTACTGTAACATTGCAAGCACTCAAGCTGCCTCTGGGGGTCGCTAGAACCCAGTGCAACCAGGAAAATCCTGCTGACGAGGCCTCCCCACCGCAGATCAGCTAGAGGCACACTCAAGCAGGGGCGTTTCTACACATGGGCATCCTAGGCAGACGCTTAGGGCCCCACTTGCAGGGGGGGTGCCACCGGTTGAGTGTCTGTGTACATATATATATATATATATATATATATATATATATATATATATATATACATAATAATAAATCGAATAACACATTAACTCAAGACTTATTTATTTGTTAGGAGTGAAATGATATTGACAACTCAAGAGATGGTGAGGGAGGGTGGGGTCAGGTGTGGACACTGGGTGAGTCAAGAGAGTACTCAAGTTGACACAGTTCATCCGTTAAAATATTCTGACTACAGTTCTGTAGTTAGTCGACCTGTGAAGTTGCTAGGTCTACGTTAGGGGGGGTTAGACCCCCTCAAATATTTATTATATGACTCTGTCATTCTATATCAATCATGCAATAGCATGTGACAATAGATTTTTTCCAATTACTGGTGGTGCGGCAGCTCTGAGGTGGTGCTGGCAGCTCTGCCGAAGGTCAGTCAGGTGAGAAACAAAGATTTTACCAATTAAATGGATTGTTCACTCATTAAGCCTTGAGCAAGCAAGTGCACAGATAGACCTCAGGGGGGGCTTGAACCCCTGCCCTTTTCCATCCGACTCTAAGTGCCCTCTTGGCTGGTGTTATACAGTGGCGGACTAGCAATAGGGACCACCAGGACATTTTCTGGTGGCCTGAGGGTCGTCTTGGTCTGCCCTGAACTTGACCACCGATATTATAGAGACGCAAGCAGGAAGTTGAAGGAGAATCCCCACATCAGGCATATCTCGCATGAGATATGCTTTAAATTTAGATTATCTGTTTGGTTACGTCCAGGCACGTGCACAGATACACCTCAGTGGGGGCTTCATCCCCTGCTCTTTTCCCCTCAGACTCAATGCCCTCTCGGCTGGTGTTACCTTTTTTATATAATATTTAAAATACTATAATACTATAAGATTGTATACTATCTAAAATGTAATTGTCGGATATTTAGGGACCGCCTCCACCACCTATAATAAATTGATTATTCCAACTTCAGTCCACCGGAAGATAAAAACTATTAGTTGACTATTCAGTACTCAGTTAGCAATGCTTGACACGCACAAACTTGATTTTCGATGCAAGTTGCAGGTTAGCTGACCTACTGTATTATCCTGTTCAGCAAGCACTCAACAATTTGTGCTAAATGACATATGTAAATGACAGCAGAAGTTAGTTTGCGGCAGGCAGAAGGCATTGCTGTGTACGTCAGCGTGCTGAAAATGAACAATGGATTTTCTCAGCTGATCTATGTAGCAGTCTTCATTAACTAGCTCCACTGAGCTCAAATTTAAGAGTTGCTACATGTTGCACATCATTTTAAAGCCATTTTAATCCTGTTGACATAGGTGGTTTCTGGTGAATGTGACTAACGATGAAAGTGCAAGCTACACAGATAGGATAGCTAGCCAGCAGTCAATCCCTGGCTTCTCCAGAATCTGATTATTCCAAATGTTACAAACTATTATTTAGTTGTCAATTTAACGTGTATTCCTGCCTTTGTTTAGACTCCTCTGCAGAAAGAGCTGCCAGCCAGTCAGAGGCAGGTTGTGCAGAAGAGGGAGGACAGGGTAAAAGCACTGTAAGCAGTCAACAAATAGGTGAATGTTCCAGGATAGAGAGGTAAGGCAAATTAGGAATGAGTAGTCAATACTTATGAAAAGGCCTAGATGTTCTAGATAACTAATGTGGCCAATGTTTTCTTAATTCAATACCTATTTAAAATAGGATATGTACCTGACAGAAAAATATAACTTGCAGCTGTTTGCACTCAGAACATGACTGAATTTACCAAATTCGCTAATATCAGGGTAACTTAAGCATTTTTCAGTTATTCAATTTGAAGACATACACCCCTAATAAATCATTCCTTTTCGATTTTCTATCATATTAGGATCCTATAGAACTCATATTACATTAAAATGGTTTTAAGAAGCTATCGTATAGGAAACTTTAGTTTTTTGTATAGGATTTAAATAGGAACATATTCAGTATGTCTTTCTGCTCTAATTTTTTACAGGATTTATACGTTGTATGTATAACTATGGAGTTAAATCTACATGTTGTGAATAAGAAAACAAACAATTACTTATATTAAAATGATATTATTGCCAACACAAATTTCAATTAAAAAAGGGGTTACTAAGATTTATCCACAGAACAACAATGAAATTTGAGCATAGATTGTTCTATAAAGTGTCAAGAGTAAACAGGGTTTAGATGTGCATTGATGACCACTATTGTGAATTGATGAGCCCTGGGTGCTAACAGTCTGTCACCAGTTTGTGGTTTGTCCTTCCTCGGACCACTGTCGGTAGGTACTCAACACTGCTGACTGGGAGTGCTAAGCATTGCTAACCTAGTAATAAATAGTCAACACACTGTGTCAGTGAGAATCGTTTTAATATACCCTGGAATGTTCAGAGTGCCATGGGTGAGGTAAGGAGGGTGGATGACCAGGGGGTTCAGTTCAGGATGCCATGGGTG